>JAKUCV010001412.1:5852-90164 GCA_028386065.3 Turnera subulata
AGGTGTTTGTGGCCAATTTTCTTAACTGTGCCTTGCTTGTTTTCTTAATACAAACCACACAATTGCCAAGATTAATAAAATTCAGCTAATAGGATTTCATTATTTATTAATCTTCGCATTCTTTCCTTAGACATATGTCTAAATCTTTATGCCACAAGTGAGTAAGATACCTCATCACCTAATCTACATTTAGAACAATCATTATGATGCAAATTTAATAAAATATCTATACACAAGGAACCAATATCCACTTTATGAAGGCCATCCTTAAGTATAAAAATATTAAAATAAAATTTTCTACAAGCTGAACACTCATTCTTAACATTAGAAACATATAATATCAAATTTTGACAAATAAATCAAGATTTGAAAATAATAAGTAAATAATCGATATTAAAAAATAATTGATAGTGTCCAGTGTAAAAACATGCAAAAAGTTTTGATGGCCTCTACTGGAGCATTATATTGGTATCCTACATAAACATAAATTTTGCATCAAGTTCAAATATAGATGTTACATCCACATAATCTACAAGGAAATATAACGAACTTTAATTAGATTTGATTCAAAACACATTCAAGCATTGAGCTTATCTTTTCCGTTTTGAACCATGTCTTGTAATTAAGACAATCTACATAATAGTGTCTATCTTTCTTAATGACACTTATCATCATTCGTTATTGTGAATTTGAGCAAACGATCCATTAATTTTCAATGATCCTTTATAGCTCTTTTCACCTTTCTTTCCTGGTTTTCTAATTAGCTCTTGAATATCATATGAGATTATTGTATGATTTCCTTGTTCTTAAGTCTCGCCTCTTTTTAAGCAAGCATGCTTTCAATTATGCCACACTCTATTTCTCTTTTGCTTTATAGAAAATAGAATAGACTACATTCAAAGGCAAGAAAAAGATCAATAAATTGTTCAAGGAAATAATCATTCACGATTATTCTCATATTATACAATCTTGCTACTAAAATAGACATTCTGGAGATATGACTTAATATTACTCTTCATAATCATTCGCATAAACATAAAGCTTAGCATGTTCATCTTTCCCTTGCTTTATGGAAAGTTTTTTTTTTTTAATGCTTTCGTTAGTACTGCTTTAATCAATAAGAGCAGTGGGCTTACTGATTAAAGGTAATAAGCCTAGATTCCAAGAACTTAAATGAAGCTAGACTTGTCTCATAAATCGTCAAGCCCGTATAACTTAATAACAATTTAAGCTTGCGAATGAAGAGTAATTTAATATCGTAAATCTCACATAGATAGACAATCCATTATTTCAATCTACATACATTATGTATATATTGATATTTTCCTTTGGGAATTATATCAATACAACGATAACCATAATTGATGCTTGAGTAGATTTAACATAATTGGTAAACTAACATATTTAATTAGACATGTATGTTATCTTTGGATATACAAAACATGGCTAATAAATAAATTAATTGACCATCTTTTATGTTTATAATCATAAAATGATTAATCAACCTTTGGGTTGATCCTTAAATATTTTATGAAAATAAACTTGATTTTCTTATGATAAAATTAATTATCATCATCATGCCATCACATTAATTGCATCACATGCTCATGAGTAAATCAATATTTCTCTTAATTTTGATATCCATGAAGTATTCCAATCCGGCCACTTTGGTGACTAACAAATTGTACATAAGATAAATATCAAATATTTACTTAAGTGTCTCTTTCTTAAAATTGATATCTATAAAACATTCTAATTTAGCCACTTTGGTGATCAAAAATTATACACAATTAGATATCGAACTCTATGAAGATGTTTATGTAAAAGAGACTATTAATAAGTCCAACGTATAATTAAAACATTTTTGGACTCAATTGCATAAATAACAAACAATAAGGATTAAACTGTAATCTGTATTGAGGGGCTTGAACGACAAGATTTATAATATCTGAACTGAAGTGGAAAATAAATATAATTTTCCAGAACCACACTGATCGCACAAATTGTTTGTGCCTGAACATAAAATTGATCTCACAAAAACTAAGAAAGCCCACAACAGTAAGCAAATAATCCTCCGATACACCTTTATAGCCATATGTTTATTGTATGTTGATTTTTCAACCAAATCAACAACACGCAACTATTTCCTACAGTGCGTGAATCTCCTCAAATGTATATAACATAATCGATTATTGCATTCTTTCTTTCCTTTTTTTTTTTTAATCGATAACAAGGCTATACAATTGTTTTCATCAGCAGCCTGGTGAGTCGTACCGTAGACATCATAATGAACAAAACAAATCAACATAAATTATTTGTTGTAAATATGCATCCAAAACACATAATCATCATATTAAGGGGAAGATAATTGTTCTTAAACCATGCTCCGCTACCACATGTTAGATAATTAACATGAACAATCATAATAATCAGGAATCAAGAGACGATAATTTAATTCCCAATTCAAACATTAACATAATACCCATTAGATCTTAGAACTAATTATCTCCCACTAATAATATGAGGTTGAAGACATACCTGGTAAATCGATTATGTTGTCTTCTAAATTCTCTTAATCTCCTCTTAATTTGTCTTGATGACTTCATGAGGAATAGATTTCTCTCTCTTGCCTCTGTCTTTCTTACTAACGTTTGTCAGATGGTGTAACAGAACGTTAAGCGACTGGAGAGAGAGGACCTATTCCATAATATTGTATTTATACACCCCATCAAATGTTGATTAGAAAACCCTAATAGTTGACCAATAGGATTTTGCCACGTCATTAAATAAAACCTAATATTATATGGGCCACATAAAAGGAAAATATTCTTACACATCCTTCAAAGATACCTCCACTTCACAGCACTGTGGCGCTCTGCTGTGCTCCACAAGAGCCTCAATACCAGTCTCCTCCTCTTCCATGTTGGTGATTGAGCATATCTACCCTGCTCAGCAACCTGTATCTGCACACTACAAAGGAAAAACTACAAAGGGTAACCACTAAAATGAAGAAATAGTATAGCTTCCCGAAAGGATAAAGACCAGGATTCCAAAAGCTAAACTAGACAAAAAAAAAAAAAAAGGTTAATACAGGAGAAACTAAATTAGACAGAGAAAAGGTTAATGCAGAAACTTATAGATAAAATAATACACATGAAGACCAAAGTTAAGAGCTGGAAGTAAAGGGAGGGGATAAAAGCGAGCTAGACTAAGAGAAGACACAAGCTCCTAGAGAAAAAGACTAAAGCTTTAGACAGTGTTTTATAAACGGATTCAGCTGAATCAGTTTTGCGTAAAAGTGAAAAACTCTTCATTTTATTCCCAGTCAAATGAAAACCAAACATGTCCAATAAGCTCAATACATATGATATGTAGTATATTTTGTACAACATCATCATATATATATCCTCACATATTATATAAAGCTCTAATCCCTTCAACATCATCCTGGCCCAAACCCTTCCTTACGCCAGTGGGAATTGTCGGGAACATGACAGCAGCTTCATCCGAACTATGTTCAAGCCCTAGAGCATGTCCTAACTCATGCAATCCAACAGTTCCCAAATCATATTTTCCGGGCACAGCTCCGTCGGCCCAATTCTCATCCCCATCAAAAACCATAACCCCTACAGTTGGAGCATATGCATAGGCCAGTGTTTTTCCAGGGCCATCCAGCCTCGGGTCTCCACTGGCTTGGGATGCGAATGAAATCTTTATATCAGCTGCGATACCTTCCCCAACAAACTCAAACTCGAGTCCTGTTTCTCTCTTCCATAATTGTGTAGCAAATTCTGAGATTGGTTTAATCACATCTTTTCGGGTTCCGGGTGCAATAGCCCAAGTAAGCACCTTCTCCGATGCTGGCCACTTGGGAGATCCGTCGAAAAACTTGTAGTTTGTGGTATAATTTGATGCTCCAGAATTCATTCTGGTCTTGCCGTTGATGATATCAGGCACGCCACATCGAGGCATGGCCATCAGCGACAATGTTTCAGAATCCAGAATTCCTGTGGGGTTCAGGTTAAAGTTGAGTTGGTAGGTTTTGATGGCACGCTCCATGTTCTCATCAAGTTGATCACCATGATCTACTTCTTGGTTATTCAGGTGCTGTTTGTCCACATCCAAGTAACCAAATTGGTGGAGGAATTTCTTGAGATTGTGAATGCCTTCTATCTTGTCACCCTTTTTAGCTCCCTGGAGATGCTTGACAAACTCGAATGTTAAGTACTTTCTGTGGACATTTGGGTGATCAGCAAAAACTACATATTGGGAAATGCAAAGACAGAGAAGAAGGCAAGCAATTGCAGAGACACTTATCGTGTTGATTGCCATGACTATATGATATCAATGAAGTGCCTGACAAAATAATGCTGAGCCGGTCTTTTATATTGGATCATATCTAAAGTCTGAGTCATCATGACCAAGAGAATCCTGATGAGGCTGAAACATGAAATGATAATCTGATACGCTTTTCATATGAAGAATGCTCGATTACTGTTTCAAGAAATAAATCTAAAATTTGTTTTCCGACAGATTTTCTGCTTCTATGGCACCCAAAAATCAAATTCAACAAGAGTTGGATGGAAGAAGTGTGTGTGAGTGGTCTGACTTTTTCAGCAACTGATCTTTTTCTTTGTTTGAAGCTAATAGATTTTAATTCCCAAAATTCTCGAACTATGCATGCATGTGGTAGATATGCTAATAGATACCTACCTTTTTATCGATCAGGAAAGTACATCAAGAGAATAATATGTTCCTATAAATTACAGAAATTAACAACTATTGTTTGTGTGTAAATAAAGAAATATATTTTTATATAAATTTAAGAAAAAAATCATCTTTTCTTTTTCAAATGCTCTTTTTTATGTGTATTCTTTTAGATTTTTTATAAATTATTTAAAATTCATCAATAAATAAAAAATCCAAACACAAACACCAACCTTGCTAGCCGCGTGATGCACGAGGAGTATATAATATATACATATATATATATATATACATATGTACGTATATATATATTGTCTTTGGCAATTGGCAAATGACGTTTGATTCTTATGGTTATCTTAAATGTTCAGTATCATCATATGTACTTGTGACTAAACAATGCTGCAATTGCAATTGATGCACTGTTGTTCGTCCTGCTAATTCTGATTTTGTTGTTTGTTTCTTTCTTTTATAAAAAAGAACTCGTCGTCATCGATCACCAGAGAGCTCATGGAGGGGGAGCATGCAACTTATGAACAACAAACACGTTTTTTTTTATCGTGGTCATCAGTCACCACATTTTTTTCCCTTTTGGGGCTTTATTTTGAACCTTTCCCGTCACTCCCTCCACAGTTCGGTGTAGGCTCCCACCCTCACCCCACCGGCCTCCACGGTGCCCGCTGGTCTAGACTTGTCTCGTGCCGCCACTCCTCCTTCTCCTTCTAATGGCACCATTGTCAAAGATCTGAGCATAGACCTATACTATTTAGGCTTATGTGTATTATTAGACAAGTTCAAAAAGAAATGTGTATTAGTAGACTTGCTAATCTATTCATGAGTGCTTTTGATGTTTAGACCCAAAAAAAAAAGAGTTTTTGATGTTCGTCAAAGTTACATGCCAGGCCAAATCATGGGGGTGAAGCTTTTTTTTTATGAGTCTTTTTGAAGGTTCTTTGGGCGTCGATATATTTTTGTTTTTTTTTTTTTTGGGCCGATATATCTTTCCCTAAAGTCCAGTCTGCGTAGTATTTAATTTACATGTTACAATGTCTACAAAAATGGTGCACTGCAGTTTAAGGCTAACTTTGATTGGCAATCTTTAGAGCTAATACTTGCAGCACCTACTCCTCTTTCTTTCGCCTTCATACTTACCAAAAGCTACCAAGTATCAAAATTGCAAGGAGACTAGGAAGTCTTTTTTTGTCCTTGTGGAAGTAAACAAGACAAAAAGGGGGTACCACTTGAAGAACTTGGAAAAAGGTTGTTCAGTGGGAGTAGTATTGAAGAGTCATTGAATCTGTTCTAAAGTTCTATTTTGGCTCTTCTGTAGCTTTGAGGTGCGTTTAGGTTTGAAGCTAGGTTAATTTTATACTAAATTGGGTTTCAAAGAGAAGTGAGGTTTGAACCCATGATCTTAAAGTAAGACTGTAAGACCTGGATCCGCCGCTGCTTACGTAGGAGCCTTTCTCATCATATACAAAATTATGTTTATTGTAAAAATTCTGTATGACTTGAAGTATGAAATTTTTATAAATGCTAATTATCTTTGCCCCGTCCCCTCCCCACACCGCAGCTATTTTAAGCCTACAATGAGTGTCGGAGCTTAGGTGCCCTCCCTCCAAGCTTATTTTAAATTTGATTATTGAAAAGTGATGATGTAAATCTTTTTGAAGGGTCAAGGTCTAGAAACTTGAGAAATTGTAAAGAATGGTTAGAAGAGACTACCAAAGCCTTTGTGTGAGTGGAGCAATGAAAATAAGAAAGATACTCTTGACGCTTTTGTGAAAAATTGTTAATTATACGGTTTAAACATTGAGGAATTGAGAAGATTATAACTTACAAAACCGCTCATGCGATTTATATAAAAGCTAATTTAATGGATGCTCTAATGTAGTAGTTAGGACATATACAGAGCTAAGCCCTCCAAGCCTTTCATGCTTGATTGGATGGGATTACTTGAAAGCGAATGGCGGATTAATGTGATCAAGCGAATGTGGACGTCTACCAGCTCTGTCAATTCTAAACATTGCCAAACATAATAGAGATAACACACCAAAATTCCAAAATGAAAGCGCCCTGTCAACCGCAACCTTTCTTGTTCAAGGAAACCGAAAAAAAATTAAAAAAACTAATGGTGGGGGAGGAAACGCGGCTTGTATTTCCTTATCGAACAATGAACTCGTTACCTCACCTTCAAATCAACAAAAGGTGAGCAAGCAATACCAACTTTTGCTTTTTTTGCTTTTCCTTTTTCTTCAAGCACATCTTTCTTTTGTTTCCCTGTCCTCAAAATCCATGTTGTTGGTGGCAGATGTTGTAGTTTATCTTCCTAAGCTTAGTTTCACTTGCTCAATACGTACTCATCGAAGGATTCTCCTAACATCTACTTCCGTCTATTTACATATCCACTATATACTGAAATCCATTTCTTTTCATATTTTGCTTCAGGGAAAGTATTCAAGTTTCAGTTTAGCATGATGCCTGTCAAGGGTGACAACTAACAATTAACACAGAACATACACCTTCCATCCAATGTCATGAAACTTCTTCATTCTCCACCCAACTGTGTTTCACATTTTGTACTCAACCATTGCAATCTTTGAACAAGGGTTCATATAAAGACAAACCTAATATGCCTTTTGGATTGGTGTCAGCATGGAACAAGCGCCGGAGAAGCAAGTCCCATGATCACTCGGATCCATGTGCGTAATTCTGCTGCTCTTCCTTTTCTTGTTAATTTGTTGCATAACTCCCTTCTGGTAAGTTTTCTTTCAACAAATGCTGCAAAACTTAGGTTTGTGTTTTACAAGTGCTTCCTCCAACCATGCAGGGATTTATAAACCTGCAGAGTTTTGGCAACTTGAAGAGCGAACATCACAGCCCGCCAAGCGACACCATGGATCATCAGTTTTCACACTCAAGGAAATGGAAGAGGCAACCTGCTCTTTCAGTGATGACAATTACATAGGAAAAGGAGGATTTGGAAAAGTGTACAAGGGCACCCTTAGGACAGGAGAGGTATAAATGTTCTAAGAGATTTTTATCATATTCCAGTTGGAATCGTCTCTGGCTGACAATTCAACAAGACAGCCCTTTGATAACCTTTCAATCCCAACCAAATACTGACTAAGAGTAGATAGATTTAGAAAACGAACTAAAAGACCTATAAAAGTCATTGGGAGAAAGAAAGACGTTCTATTGACTAACTGGATTTGGAAAACAAAGTAAAAGGCTTAAAGACGCTTTAAGACCATGCATCATACGTACTACATGCTTACTTCTTTTCTGCCATCTCAAGGTTGTAGCAATCAAGAAAATGGAGTTGCCACCATTTAAAGAAGCTGAAGGAGAACGAGAGTTCCGGGTAGAAGTTGATATCTTGAGCAGACTGGACCACCCCAATTTGGTTTCCCTGATAGGATACTGCGCTGATGGGAAGCACAGGTTTCTAGTGTATGAATATCTGCGGAACGGGAATCTGCAAGATCACCTAAATGGTGGGTTACTACTAAGAATCCTGCTCCCTTCTCATTTAGAATGTTATTGTAGTGCACTGCTGCAATTCCAAACTGTATTACAGGGATAGGGGAATCAAAAATGGAGTGGCCCTTAAGGCTCAAAGTGGCACTTGGAGCAGCTAGGGGACTTGCTTACCTTCATTCCAGTTCTTCTGTTGGTATACCAATTGTTCATAGAGATTTTAAATCCACAAACGTCCTTCTGAATAACAATTTTGAGGCAAAGGTAAAAAAATTTTTGAACTTTTTCCCCAATCTCCAATTGAACACGGAACAGAATTAAGGAGCTACTGTTAGATCAAACAATCTAAAGTTTATACCCATATTTTGCACAGATATCTGATTTTGGGCTTGCCAAGTTGATGCCAGAAGGCCAGGAGACGTACGTGACTGCTCGGGTTCTAGGAACATTTGGGTATTTCGATCCAGAGTACACATCGGTATGCATCTATGTTAGTTTCTTCTATGCAACCAATTTAACATTGCTTAACCAGACTCTTTTTATCATTCTCATACATAAACTGTTGTCCTCGCCCTTTGTTAACTGTACAACTCCTTTGTCTCTACAAATTCTACAAAATTCTCCTCTCTTGAGGAACCTAATGAATTAGGAATATAAGAAGCTTGGTCATCATAAGTATGCAGAGTGCTTTCTATAGCAATTATTGGTTTGACCTTCAAATGCACATTAAAGTTGGTTATGGAGAAAAGACACTTGAAAGATACGTTTCTTGAAATTTCTCATGTGGATAATGATTCATGGACATGCGAAGCTTAAGAATATACATGCTTTTAGATGCAATGATATCGAGCTAAGGATAACATGATTATACACAATTTCTCGTCCTTGACAAACAGAAAGCACAAAAAAGTGTCAAAGGCTTTCTACTTCAACTACACTAGATAACTGCTAATGTTTACCAACTAGTTTGTCAACATCAGATATTTCCTGACATCTACAAAATGCCAATCATAGTAGATAAAAATCCATAATTTTGCATTTCCAGCAGGCCTGCATTAATTTCTAAATCTAAGTATCTTCAGTCCAATCAGAATAAAGCACCCAATATATGCTGATTTACTAAAGACTTTGATATATCATACCCTAGATGTAGTGTCAGTTAACTTTCAGTTAATGCCAAACTAACCTTGCCAGCCGGTTCTCCAACGTTCATTGAGAACCTAAGAGCATTTGATGTAAATGATTGGAAAAACCAAACTACACTTTGTGTAGGTTGACTGGAGGACATTTATACAGGCAATAAAACAAATATTGAAGTAGTAACCACAACAACGCATAGTTTCGAGTTGCGACATAGATCTCTGAACACTCCCCTACGATTGTTTTAATTGAGCAGAATGCAGGGACAAATATAATCATTACGCAGGTTTTAGTTTGAACTATGAGTTTTGATGTAGAAGCAATGAAACTATTACTAAGATGTGAAAAGTAAGCAAGCGATTCCACACAGCGAAGTAACTATTGGTTTGCTTAATTAACAACAGTCAATTTTCGTCACATTGGTCACTCGGTTTAGCTAACCCTAGAATACCATGAAGCCAAAAATTCAGATGAATATTATTATAGGAGTAGTTCCGTTCCCAGATATTGTACTTGTTAGGTGTGTGACAAACTAAGAAATGACATCTATAGTTTGTTATCTTTCATAACAGACAGGGAAACTCACCTTACAGAGTGATGTTTACGCATTTGGGGTGGTTCTTCTTGAGCTTTTGACTGGAAGGCGAGCCGTGGACTTGAACCAAGGAGCAACAGATCAAAACCTTGTACTACAGGTAAAGAAAATTTTTCTTTACTCTCAAGTATATCAAAGGATTAACCTAGAAAATGTCTGGAATAGTAAATGAAAACTTTGTGTTTCAGGTTAGACATATATTGAATGATCGGAAGAAGTTACGGAAAGTGATAGATCCTGAGATGAGCAGAAGTTCATACGCACTCGAATCTATAGCCATGTTTGCAAACCTGGCATCAAGATGCGTTCGTACAGAGAGCAGCGAGAGGCCATCGATGACCGAATGTGTGAAAGAACTACAAATGATTATTTATACAAATTCGAAAGCCTCGGGGATAGGAATAAATTCATTCAAAATTGTCTAATAAAGCCCAAACAAAAACTAGCAGTGTCACAGTCTTTAATATCCCCTGAAATATCCCTTATGTTCATCAGTTTAACCCAAAAGACTGAGGAACACTAATACCACAAGCATGAGACAAGGAAACACACCCTTGGCTAAGCGGACTCTTAATTTATCAGTTACAATGGAAGGCACTCAAGGAAGACAAATAATAAAGAGGCATGAACCCTTTGCACTGTTTCATTTTTTTTCTAATCAATATCAACTTCAGTGTATTGTATGCTGCCCATTTTCCGGGACATTTGTGTACCTAAATAAAAGCTATAATGTTACTCATTTTCTCTCATCTGCTTACATCCATTTTTCCTCTGTTCTAATCAATTTTCCTTTTTCTTCTAAGCTTGAGCACAAATAAATTCAAAGACGTGCAATCAAAGCAATGACGGGACATACCTTTGAAGCTTAGAAATACTACCCTTAGCAGTTCCACCAGTAGATTGAAAGGCGTTTCCAAGGTTTTCTCTAGTAGGGGTGAAGGCAAATCGTTTCAAAGAACAAACGTTGACCAGAAACAGAAAATCCTAGGTCCCATAAAATGAAATGGATGCTACGGGCAGAATGCCTTGCGCTTCTGATGTTTATTGAGGCATAATGCTAGTGAGCAGATAGTTTCAAAGTCCTTGTAACCCTCAACCTAGCCGCTAAGTCCTTTCCTACAAGCCTAATGGTTTCTTTCTTTTATCTGTCATGGTTGAGATACCTCTTTCATATAACATGGAGTGCTCATCACTCTTCTCAGACCAAAAAAGAAAAAAAAAAGTTTAATAGGAGAGACTGAACCTGACTCACCTTCCTGCGGCTTATCACCCACAGTGCACTCAGGGTTCCACAATGATGGCAACTAAACACAAGGGTTTTCATAGATATCTCAACATCTTCACTGTTGTATATTAAAATAAACAACAAGATTATTTTTACCTTTTACCTAATCCATCATACCTGAACATTTTACACATTATTCCATTTAACATTTTGGAAACTGTAATCATATAAAATCAAAGGACATTTAGATGTCTATTATTTGTATGTTCTCTCAACTTTACACATTGAAGTGGTATGTAACCAAAGAAGATGTTGATGCCAGTTACCTGTAACATGACAGGTTCGTACCATAAACATGAGAAATAAACAAGCAAGGAGCAGTTGCACTATCACAGTTGACCTTCTTGAAATAACTCATTGGGCTGATTAGCACAAACTGGCTATACAATATCCTCAAAGACCTGGAACACAATGAGAACAGTATAAGCAACATTAGAACAATTATTAGGTAAAGATTTAAAGATTTTCAAGCCAATATGAAAGAAGTGAAGAAACAGAAGAAGTCAAGTAAGAAGAGAAAGAGAGAGGAAACAAACTATTACATTAGAAATTACAAGTTTTGATCACAGAAGTACAGGCAATAGCGTCTCAGCTACCTCAGCAAATATCTCATGACGTCTGCATATCCAATTGTGGAAAATGTTCCAAGTCAAAATCCCGAACATCAAGTTCAGGAGATTTATTGGAGTCTGCCAGCTTCTTATACATCAAATGATTGCGTTTCTGCAACAGTAATAGGATCCATATACTATCTGTCCTAACAATGGTATAACCTGCTTTTGTATACATGTTGAACGGGGCTGAATCAATCATTCGACAGTGTAAGTACACCTCTTTTGTGCAACCCATCTGAGAAATTAGTTCCTCACTTGTCTTCAAAAGATTCCAACCGATGCCCTTTCTGGAAATCCATGCAAAATATAAATAGGACTTTCAGAATGAAGTAAATAAAACGACCTCAGATTTAGGACAGAAATATGGAACTACATCATAATGCAGAAGCAAAATTGTTATTGAAAACCAAAAGCATGTTGTATGATGGTAATAATAACTAGCTGATGGAAATTCAATCTTATATACAACTCAACGCCAGTATATTCAAGGGTTAGAAAGAAGAAAACCAGGAAAGGAGCAGCCATGATTACAAACGAAACCTTAGCAAATCTTAAAATCTTGTAAAATAATTTGCGGTAAATGATCAAAGAAATACAAAGGAATTTACTTGTCAACCACTCACCCTATGCCTCATCCCTGTGGACAATTATTCTGTTTGAATGCAAATAACAAGTTTGCAATTTCAAAGCGTACTCTATAATGCGCACCCAAAACTCTTAATTTTGGTGATACTTCCAGTAATTATACCAACGATAAATCCCAAACTTAAAAAGAAAGAAAAAACAAAATCCAAGAAGAACCTCATCAAAATCACAATCTTGGCTGGCACATAGCAGTCACATGAAGATAACAGTTTCCAAAATTAGAAGAGAAAGAGAAAGAGGGAGAAGCAAGCAACTTAGGACCAAAGATGTGGACAGGGGAGACAACAAAAAATAGAGTCAGAAACTACCTTCGTAGAGGCTTCTTAACAGCCATGTTGCAGATATAAGGGGAATTTTTGGGTGGAAGAGGAGTAGCCGGATTAGAATTAGCACCCCTCTTATCAAAACAAACCTCCACGGTACCTGCTAACTCCATTTCCTCATCACCATCGTCATCATCATCTCCTTTCTCTTTATAGAACCCAATAAGCGTAACAGCGTGTGGCAGTACAGCTCTTCTCTTAATCAAGTACTGCTTCACAAAAAACCTCAACAATGTCTCGTACCCAGGAGGCAACAACATTGACTCTGCAAAAGACTCGGCCAGCAAGCTCACAATTGTGTCCATCTCCTCTGGCCTCATCACCCGAACCAACAGCGTGGACCCAGTTGGGAGTTGTCGACGAAAGTTGAAATCTTCAAGGGTTTTGAGCTTTTCGAGCTCTTCGTTGGTCAAGAACCGCCCTGTTCTCCAAGTGTCCTCGATGACGCTGGAATAAGTGGCGGTTTTTGTTGTAGCAGCTGAAGTTGAAGGAGAAGACGAAGAAGAAGATGGGTGGTGTGAAGATGAAGAGGAGGAGGAGGAGAAGGTGGTGAAAGTGTGAGGTTGTTTGGGTTGGGAGTAGAGACAAGGGTGTTTGCGAATTGGAGGGGAATAGAAGAAGGGTAGCCTTTGGTGGTGGTGGTGGTGGTGGGTAAATTGGGGCGGATCTGAGGAGGAGAGTGTGAGAGAGAGGGAGAATGAGTGTGTTGCAGCAGAAGCAGCAGCAGCAGCCATGGCACGAGGACGACAGAAGCACACCAACACAAGTGAGTTCGTGTCTTGTCTTTGTTGGTTACTTTTAAAAACATTTTTTAGTTTTGATTCATGTCAAGAAAGATAAACAAAAACATTTTTTTCCTTTTTTTGCCGAGAACATACAAAAGCAATTATCGGTACTATGCCACTCTCGGTCCTCATATCTACACGAACACCATCTCAATATGAAGATAACAAACACAATCTTTGTAACTATTATCGTTTTTTCTTCCCCTAGATTCTTATTCAGATCAATAAATTTTTGGGCCGATGTATAAATAAAAAAAAATTATACACGATCCGCAACTAATCTGGATCTGACCGGCTTGGCATACACGAAGATTTAAACCTGAAACCTTACTTAAGCGGAATCAAATCGCCAAACAATAAGGAAAATTATTATTGATATACTGATATAGTTTCTTAATTGGAGGGATTAAGGATCGTGTAGAGGATAATTTACAAAGTAAAAAGAAGGGAAGAAAAGGACACAAAGGTACACGCAAACGGACCAGTTAATTTAAAGATCGACTTGATATGAAATAGAATAAGGCCCGTAAATTGCTGGACCCTCAACATAGCAAGGCCATAAGCCCAGTAATAGAAAAAAAGCAAGGGCCCAGAAGCACCCACAGTAATCGGCGAGAGGGAAAGGAAAAGCAAGACGGCGCGAACGTGAGGCGAGCCAAAATTTCAGCGGTGAACCATGAACTTGATGAGGGTGAAGAATCACCGTCCAATCTTGTTGTATAGGAAGGATATTATGTGGCAATTGTAATAAGACATTGTACGCATCAACAGAATTTCCATAATAGAATGTAACGTTCCCATATCACGACCCAAGATGGACAAATTTTATACATATAGAATTTTTTTTTTTGTCGACATACATGTAGTCTTGCACATATATTGTCATTAGATTCTCGGCCATCTCTCCTCTTTTCTTTTTTTCTTGCTAAAAAGCATCAATAACTTACCAACGCATACTTGATTGATTAGTTTGGATGGTTTATTTTTGTCGAAAGTTTGGTTGGTTTGTGTTAGAAATTTAGGCATGTTTAACAAAATAACATACAAATACAGCGGAAAAATTAAATTGGTCATAGACAAACCTAACTTGATTTGGAGCTCGGATCAATTCTTCGAATAGTAAAGCGTGTTGATCACAATACCCCCCTATATTACAACCTAAGAACCTTAATTATAGAGAAGAAACTTGTTTTGTGGGAGAGGAAAATCACGTATGATTTTCTCTTCCTGTACAATACTAACTTTCTATTAGATGAAATATCATACTAAGTACTAAAATCAATAACATTTACAAGAAAATAAAAACAATAGAGAATATTTATAAAATTTGAAAAAAGTATTTATCACAAAAAATGATACAGTATAAACATAGATAAATTTGGGAGATTGAAAGGTCGATGCAACACGTACGCCAACACGGCCCGCCCATCATGCCTACCATGTGTAAAAGAATTTCAGTTAGGCTTTGAGAATCGAATGCCTAGAGGAAGGAATCATTCTTGCGAGCAAATATGTAGCGACTTTATCCTTCAGTTAGGGAGGTAAGAGTTGAGGTAGTAGTGGTCTCTTCATGGACAAGCTGGATAAAGGTGCTTTGGATGCTTGAACCCAGGACCTCTTAGTCATACAGTATGGACCCCAGAAGAGACATTCATAGGAAATGAGTAGTTATTATATGACTTTCACGAGCACAATCATCCCAGTTGGTGAACTGATTGCCTAAACGAATTGTTTCAAGATCTTAGTCAACCCGCTACTGCTACAATCTCAAGCCCAACTCAAAATCCAAAAATAAGAACAGCACACCTGGTTTTATATGATTGCCTCATGGACCCATTTGCCACTTATGATATGAGGCAGTCGAGTGTTGTAAGGTGGCGAATTATGATGGTTAAAGCAATGTGCACAATTCATCAAAAGAAAAAAAAAAAAAAAGCAACATGCACATTTGGATGCAGCCAAGTTAGCCATGTAGAGACGGTCCAACTATAAGAAACATTGTGTAAAATAGAGGTAACTCTAAAAATTGACTGCCATTGAAAATGGTAGTACTTGCTACATTTGCTCATGAATATTGACCAAATCCAGCTTAACTTTTTTTTTTTGTCAAAGAAATCCAGCTTAATTCACTAATAACTGACCCTGATTGAAAATGTGCAGATCGCCTAGCATAATATATAATTAAATATCATCATAATTCATGCATTTTCCGTTTGAAAATGGTACACGAAAGAACTGATCACATTGACGTCCAAGATCGAATCAAGAAGCATACCTACGAACGAACAAATGCCCCCCAGTAGACAAAAATTAACGAACTGTACTAAAACGTAATCAACTTTCCATTCATGTAATTTGTACAAACTGATACTCCTCCACTCCACGTACATCGATGTCGTTTGTACATTTTAGGCAGAACCAACCAATTATACCTCCAACGAAACTCTTGTCTCCTTCTTGTTGTCCCTTCTCCTCGGTGCGAGCGTGACTAACCTACCAACCACATTAAACACATCGAACAAACAAACTAGAATAAGGCAAGAAACTGTCTCTCATTCCCGACTTCCGGATTAGCTTTCCTCCCATCTCTTCATCACCTGAAGCAATATCTCATTCCATGTGTCTATAGGGCCAGGCAAGCACCAATGCACACAATCATTTTGGACACGCTGCTGGGTTACGCTTACCTCACCGGCAAATGGGAATGGATGCATATACGGCCCTGGGTGACCATCAGGCCTCATTAATGATAACTTGGTCACATCCAATGCCTCTAACCTTAAGTGCTTGCTCTCCAAATGCATGGCCTTCATGTGCTTATTTGCAGCTTCCACTTCTTCCAACTCAATCTGTCTCATCTCTGCATCCATTCCTTCAAGTGACTTCTGTCCCTCTTTGTAAGGCTTGGTTTTGGAACAAGCACCAAACTTGTCCCACTCACCTTCAAAATGTGAAGGTGAAAAGGTAGTGAGGATTACATCAAATTTCCCATTGCCATTAGTCCCTTTCCTTTCAATTACAGACTTAAGGGTAGTCCTCACAGCCTTCCTTAGGGCCTCGTAAAATCCAATCTCGGAGTGATTAAGACCAGGGCAGTAATGGCAACCTAGTACACTATCACCCTCATAATACACTGCTGGATGTAAGAACCAATGCCCAATCGATAACACAATCATGTCAATACCATTCAAATCAGCTGCCCACCTCTCATCAACACGATCCACATACAACTCGTTATGATTTGGACCAGTACTTGATTTTTCCACACCTTTAACAAGAAAAGGCGACCAGTAGACTGACAAGGTGATGTTGTGGGAACTAAAGTGCCACCGGCGAAACTTGTCGTCCTCACCACCATTTGTATAATTAACAAGGACAGGGGCGGAGGCTGTGGATAGCATGCAAAGAAGAGACTCCAGTTGGTTCCTAGCCATGGAGTCACCAACAAAGGCCAAGTGTTTGTTACCGAAGAGATTGAGAAATGTGGTGGGTTCGAACCTAGGGAGCCTGCATTGCTTTGGCTTCCACCTCCAGTAGAGATAACCCATGTCTGGCCTGCCATGGCTAATGCAATTCTGCCCTTTCTTGATTATTCTACAGGTTGTGCCATTGTACAGAGGGCCCCTCCTGTCTCGGACCCATTTGCCACTGGTGTAGTCGCATGGAGTTCCCTTGGCATCAGCGCTTTTCACTTCTGCTATAAACAACAAATTAAACAAACAAGCCACTTTATTTTTCTAAAAGAAAAAACACACACAGGCACATATTTATAAGTGGAGAAACGAGAAAAAGAATGTGCATTTTTCTACAAGCCAGTAATGCATGTACCTGAAGGAGGAGGAGAAAGAAGAAGGGTGGTGGTGGTGGGGGATGAGGAATGGATAGGATCGGTGTGAAGTACAGGGTAAGGGTAGAAGTACAAGCGAAAGAGGACTAAAGGGAGGATGGCGTAGAAAGTCCATGGGAGGAGCTTCTTTGTAAGACAAGGATAAGAGTTCTGGTTTTTGGAAGGGCTAGCGGTGCCCATTTCGAAGCACTGCTTTGGTGCGCTCTGTTTTTTTCGTCTTTTTTCTCCTAATATATATCTTTTCTCACTTTATTCTGGTCTGTTTTTCATTTCGTATTATCCGCAGATGCTAAAATGCATGAGAGAGAGAGACTGCAGCGAAATGTTACAATCAATGGCCTCTCTCTCTCTTTTTTTTTTTTTTCTCTTTCTTGTGGTCTGAATTATAACCAAAGCCTTAGTTGGACAAGTGTTGGCAATAAAAAAGAGGGAAGGAAGTATGGCTTTAGCTTTGGCCTCTGTGGTGGTGTGATGCAGGTCAATGTCACATCAAGAAACCCATGTCCTGGTGATCTTTTTTATTTTTTTATTTTTCCTCTCTGGTTGCTGATCTGAATCTGACCAGTGATCATTTTCTGACTTTGGCCACCTAATTTTGCAAGCTGTGACTACTGTCTTCATCCCATTGGGAGATGCGGTGCTCTGTCTCTTGTTTTTTTTTTTGCTCTGTCTCTTGTCTCTTGTTTTTTTTTGCTCTGTCTCTTGTCTCTTGTTCATCTTGTTATAAGCATCTTATAAGCATCATTGCTGTTAAACCCAGACCCACGGTTGATCCAATCGAACCACCGAATCGTAGTTTTGTGGTTGAACCATTTTTGAACATGGGTTCAACCGAAAATTTACAAGGGAAGTGAAGATTTGGAAAACTTACTGCGTCACTCGGTTCGACTCGGGGGACTGGTCTGTGTCCAAGACAATGATGATAATGTTTTTTTTGAACCAAGACAATGATAATGCTAAGGAAGCCAATGTCATTGTTACTGTGTTAAATTTATTTTTATTATATTTAAATTATTTATTTTGGCTATCTATTTTTTATAATTTATTTTATCTTAATTTTAATATCATCTCTTAACTGATTTTATTATTTTAAATTAATAAAATTTATTTGTTTTGTCCTCTTATTTTTAACTGTAAATACCCTTATATTTCTTCTTATTCTTAATTTTACATCTCATCATAAACTTTTCATCTCTCCTCGCTCCACAGACCTCTTCTTGACCCATTTTGTATTTTTTTTTTTCAATGGCTTAAAAGCCTTTCCATTAAAGGATAAAGGGTATAATAGAGAAATACAATAGCCACATCCGGCAGATTAAAGTAAAAAAATCAGATCTAGATCTATTATAAAGATTTGAGAAACCATAACAAATAGGCTATAAATCTTACAAAAGAGGATGATTAAAGGACTTGTGATACTTCTAAAGTATATAAAATCGGTACAGCTCCTCAAGCATGAAGCACTTTCAATGGATGACTTCAAATACCAGCACAAGAATATTTAGTTATTCCTGAAAATTTGCAGCAGCCAGAAGATGACTGTGGTATTTAATACTTTCATTTTGTTTGTCTTATTTTTCATTATTAATATTATTATCGAAGACCTCAAATTTTGTAATGCGTTTTAGTCACGTACCTTGGGGTAGATGCCCGGGTAGGGAGGCCACCTGTCATCCACTAATTACAGCGACATGCTTTTTATGTGAACCCCACTCTTTTTTTTCCTCCCAAAAATAAAAGTGTAATCATATAGAAAGTAGTTTTTTAATTAGTAGAAGAACAAAAACATCTTAGTTGGAGCTCGTGATTCCCCTGTTTAACAGAGTTAACCATACTATCAAAAAAAAAAAAAACAGTTAACCCTTGACTCAACCTTTGACTCAGCTTCACATTCTCCTTTAGGCCACTCGTTCTCCTCCGATTTATCCGAAACCATCATATAGTACGTCGTTCGCCCTAGCCCCAAGACGATCTGGGAAATCGTACCCGCCGGGGACGAATTCAAAGAGGTTACTACATGTTGCCGCGATTCGTAGGGACGAGCGAGCAGTCAATGGGACCATTGCGACGGTCACCAGCACCGCCAGGGCAACGAATGAGGATGCTCCCACGATGACCGATTGATGCGTATGCTCCAATGACTGTTGATTGTCAATGATCCACTACTACAACTGTGGCTCCCTCTGCTTTAAGTTCTTCCTCGGCGATGCCCCTCCCTCCTAATGGGAGGACCTCCACTCCCACCGCAAGACCTTGCCATCACCATCCTCTGCCACTGTCCCTCCATCCCCGATCTCCACTCATGCATCCATTTCTCCTCAGCTCGTAGACTTATTAATTATTCTTTTTTTAAAACCAATTTATTCCCTATCTTTTAATAATTAACAATCTATTTTCTTTAGATAATTACATTTTTGTTTTTGAGAGAAAAAAGTAGGACCCATGACATGTGGCATTCCTACAAAAATTCGAGGGTATAGGAATGGTGACAAAAAAAATTATGGATATACAATTGGTTCAAACTCGAGTCCGGTACTAAAAACCCCTCCAAAACCCAAAACAAAACAAACATACACCACCAGCCCACAACGACAGAAAGGCTACTAGAAAGTGAACTGGGCTTTGGGGGGAGCAAAGGGCCCAAAAGAAGAAAAAGGAAAACACACAAATAGAAAGCACTTTTACAAAGGCGGCATCCTCTGCTTCCTTCCTTCTTAGCCCCCCAAAAGAAAAATGAACAAAACATACCCAAACCAAACCAAAATGAGGAAGAACTGAAATCCAAAGAGCCAGCAAGAAGAGGGAAGAGGAGGAGGAGCAGCAGCAGCAACAGCAGCAGCAGCCATGGAAGGTAGCAACAGCAACACTAACACTAACACTAACAGCAACAGCGAAGACTTCGCTGTGGGCTGCTTGCTCTCCATCAAGACCACCTTAGGCGACGAATTCGAAGGCCAGGTCATCACATTTGACCGCCCCTCCAACATCCTCGTACTTCATATCCTTTTGTTCCTCTCTCTGTCTTTCTTTTCCTTCACTTCCTCGTACACTCTTTTATTTTGGGTCTTATATATATCCTCCTCTCCTTCTTAGAGGGACACATAAAAACCCTAGAAATAATTTTCCACACTCAATTTCCAATTTTTCTAATTTCGTTGAGATTCCTTGACTCGTGAATTTTTGGGTTTACAAGAAGGTTCTAAACCTGGGCCCAGGAGAAACATCAGGTTTTTGAAAGCCAATTACATCAAGGAATTCTCTTTCCTTGGTAAAGCTGAGGACCCACTTGATATCAACAAGTGCTATATTGACCTCCATGGTCTCCAGGCTAGGGAGGAATTGGCTTTGAGGTACTCTTTTCTTCTTCTTTTTTTATCGGTTTGTTGGCTTTGTTTTGTTTCTGTGGTAGTGAGAGAATTGACGAGTGCATTGGATTTGCAGGCAAGCGGAAGCCGAGGCTGAGAGGATGGGAGTGGGGGTTACCCCAGAGGCGCAGAGCATCTTTGATGCATTGTCTAAGACGTATGTAGCCTTGTTGTTGCTCCTCTGTTGCTTCATTTTTTTCTTCTTCTTTACGGTGAACCATATTATATGGTATATGCTTCTGCGTTTTGTTGATCAATCCAATTTGCAAATCAACATTAGGGAAATGGATTGGGTTTATACATATCAATAGAATGGCGAGTAAATGTATGCTCATATTATTTCTCTAGTAACCGAATAGTAGAATGTGAGCTTATGAATGTGAATCAAATCCTGTTGCTGTCTTATTGTAGTATCTTGAATCTTATATTTGGATTGTCGGTCTACCGGGTCATCATTTGAATGTTTGCCAATATACTTTTGGAATATATCTGGCTGGTCTAGTTCTATCACTGTATGTTTTCTTCAACTGTATGCCGTTTCATTTTAAGAAGGTGCCAGTTACTCAGAAGTTTAAACAAACTCTATTGCATCATCAAAATAAGTGTGGATAGAGCTCTGTCGGATTCTGTTTGATGTAACATTATATAAGTGCGGAGATGCAAATAAAACTCATGTTTCAATGTACGGTGAATGCTAATGTTGGGATGTTGGTCAAGCGAATAAAGGTATGGTCTGTGGAGTTATTTAACCCACACCGGGATGGTCGAGTAAGTGTTTGCATTCTCTATACAGACTTGAAGGTGCATTCAAATATTTTAAGTGCAAGTTTCACTACACTTTTAATTAGTGCTCTTGTGTTATGATCAGCTGACCAGAAGGGTGTTGATATGGGACATGTTGAACAAATTTGATATAGGGCATTCTAAATTTGATATATGATGGTTGCAGAACTTTTTCAGGCTTCCACCGAGTTTGGAGTTATGGATTTTATCCCCGTTGTTTTATCAGTAGAGAAGAAATTGGGGAAGCATGTGCAAGTTAGGATTTATACTAGGGTAATGATGATATTAGTTTAGATGTTGTTTGGTGCTTAATAGGACTGCTAACATGCTAGTGAACTGACTGTTTGATCCTCTTCCATGAAAGAATCAGCATTTTTGGCGTCTAGTTTGATAGCTTGTTTATTCACACTGATTGCATATTCTTTATTAAATTGAATTGTTAAGTGCAATCGGCTAGATTTTCTTGCAACAGGTGTCAATTGATGAATCATGCTCAGAGCGAATTAGCATCTTTACAAGTTCTCAACTGCTATCAACAATAGCCTTGGTTTGATGCATTTAACATCCAGATTACGGATTGTATAGAGTTGAATGTACAAAATATGGATTTAAGTAACATATGATTGCTAAGCTGGCATGCTAATGTAGCAAACAACTTTTGGTTTCTGCTTTCCTTGTATACCGACTTGTGTTTTCCTTTTCTTTTCTATGTCAGGCGCAAGATTCGGGTTCGTTCCATGTGTATAAAATCCTACATTTTGGTTAGAAATCTGTTAAAGGAGGTGTTCTTTGTTGCTTAGATCTGGTTGTACCTTTTAAGTTTTGACTTGAAATTGCTCTGACATTGCACATTATTTTGCAACTTATGTATAAATAGAAGAAGTTTTTAAATAAGTTGACAGTTTGTTACAAGTGTTTCACTGTATCTACAGGCTTCCAGTTCGTTGGGATAAGACCGCCATAGTTGTGATGAATGAAGTGCGTGTTAGTAGTCCTTATCTCCCTGAATGTGTTAGCGGGGGTACTCATGCTGCTAATGATCGGGTGAAAAAAGTGGTATGACACTCTACAAGGTGCAATATTTTGAATTTCTTTTTGGGAAGTTCTATTATAAAATCATTTGTCTGTTTAATCCGTTCCAGCTGGAGTTTGAGAGGAAGAGATTGCATGCTCGTGGTGGCAGTCAGTGATGATTTCACTTTGCATCCTTTGGGCACTGGTATAAGCACCTTCAGTAATGGTTTGCTTGCTTGTATCCAACTTCAGTTACAATGTTTTCTGTGAAAAACTAATCTCAATATGGGTGAGACAATTCCAAGTCACACTGATGAAGTCTCACAGAGAAATTTATTTGTAGCCTTTTTCCCCTCCATTTTGCCGCTTCTGGATTTTTAACTGTGGTAGTAGGTGTCAAGTGAGTGAAGCAGAGATTATAGGATTGTTGAGGTATTAAGTTAATATCCTGTTCTCCTTTTCTCGTAGTGATGATGATGTGAGTCAATAAGTCGACTAACTATCGAAAACTGTACGCTAACTATAAAAAATAAGAATTTTTATTTTTACTCATCATTGTTGATGAAAATTTTATCCAACTATAATGAGTTGCCTTGTCAATAGTTGTCATGAGATTGACATGTAGTATTCTCCTTCAATGCTTTGCTGGATAAAGGTGGATCCTATTGAAATTCTGTTCCTTAAAAGAAAAGGTGGTAGCTCTTTGCCTAGAGGCGTATTGTGAATTTGTGTTTTTATTTCTACTGACAGAGGCTCGGTTTGGCATGCCAATCCTATGATGGGGGGATGTATTGGATCCCTAATCTGGGGATGTAAACGGTCGGATAGTTAAAAGATAAACAAAGGAATATGGAAGTACCCAATGAAAGCATCTAGATGGAAGTCCTATTTGGGTGTCTTATGGTAATTGTTTAGGAGACGGCTGATGTTCCTTGTTATGGAGCCTTTTTTTTTCAAAACTGATGTAGGGATTGTGAACGGTGGTAATATTTCTCAATGTGTCATATTTACCTTAATTAACTTATGTTCTGCACTTGTGTGAATCGAAGTGGGAATTTGTTGATGGCTGAGATTGTGACAGAAGTCCTGAAAGTAGGTGGAACTAAGGTTCTTCTCAAGATATCAGCCACTTGTAAATCAGTTTGAATATGAGGCACAAGCATGTGACCAGCCAAAACATGATTTTGGACAATCTGGAGATTATTGTCTATATGCTTTGTGCCAGCATGTTGTATCGGATTAGCCTGCCTTGTTAGCTGTACTAATATTATCAAACAGTCGGAGCTGAGGGAAGGAGAAATACAAAGGTCATGATACAAGGAACACTGGCAGGGTATTTAGTAGTACTAGTTTCTGGTATGGCACTATACTCTCTCAATATTGGGATGATAAATACCTGTTTATTGAAACTAGGAAATGGGATATGCACCTAGAAGGATCATTACCTGGTGACAGGAGCATTTAGCATTCAAACAACTATCCAGTTTGAATCTGTTTTAGGCAACGAGTGCCAGAGAATTGAAAGGACGATTAAAAGACAATGGTTGATAATACGAAGTAGATAGCTTAAGGTGCGCTTCACATCCTGCAAGTTTGAAGTACGAGGACTAGCTTAGGCATGGAGTAAGCTACGTCAACAGAATAAGCAATATAATATCTAGGAGTCCTAAAAACTAATTGTTTTAAAGCTTAGCAACTATGCTATGATACTCCCTCGGGCCAGCTAATGGTTCAGCATCTTGATGGGTAAGCTTCTGTTTTGCTGGATTAGAAGTACACCATTAGGAAGAAACTTGGCCTCAGTATAATGCTGATGAGGAAGGAACTCATTCATGGCAATTTTTCCCCTCATCTCAGACTCGATAGTTTAAAGTGCATCCGGATAATTTCTTGCAAAGCTTAAATCATCGTACATAGAGAAGTAACATATTATCCACATTGGGGAAATGGGGTTGTGTGTGTTGGCTTTTGATTGTAGCACATGTACGTTCATCAGCTTGTCAATAAATTACCTAGTTAATTATGCATATACGATAAGTCTTTCTGTATAACGCTCCTTGTGGTTGTGTGGATGAGTCTGGCTCAGGGTAACAAATTATTTTTGTTGGTAGGGCCGAGATTAATCAGATTTCGGTTGTCATGTATACATGGTCAGTACCTTACCACAGTGTTTTAGAAAACTGGGTTCTGTTTGCTGCTTAGAAAATCAAGACTTAAACTTGATGTCACCAATTTCCTCCAACAGCCTCACAAATTAGTCTTCTTCACCGAAGGGGTCAGTTTTACTTGTGCTTAATTAGGTGTACCAATTTCTGTAGGACCAAATCTGAAGAGGAGAATCGTTGTAGTCTACTACTTTATGATATCAATTAATTTGGTTGCATGTCAAAGGGGAAAATAGTTATTGTCGTTGCTCTTGATTTTGTCTATGTCATGAGCTTATGTAGTTTGCATTTACCTTGCAACAGGATAGCTAGTGAGTTGGCCAGATTTTATTCACACTCGAGGGGGAGTGACTGATCATGATGGTTCATTGTTTGGTGATTTTGGTCGAGTCATTCATTAGCATAAACTCCACATGTTCTCCTTCCAGTTCCATTTATGCAATTTATCTTGTAATTTGCTTAAAACCAGATCTCAAGACTTTTCGTAAAATTCACAGGCCAACATTTTTAAAGGTGACGTCAGTGCAAAGGTTACCGTTCAAAAGATGTGTAATTATAGCGAAACTACAATGCCTCAATCTAATTGTATAATTTTCAGACTTTCACTTATACTTCTTGCTTGTCGAGAATTTGAAGGGAACTGGAGAAGGAAAACCTGGTAATAAAGATATATTTGTCCTGGCCGAAAGAATTGTGTAAAGCAACTTTACAATAAAAGTCAATACGTCATATTAGCTGTATACCCGTTCATATCTGAGGATCTGAAATTGGAAATTGAAGTATGGAACTAATTAACTATGATACACGCAACGCAAGTCGCCTATACCCATTCAAAAATTGCAGCTCATAAAGACATTATTTATCAAGAAGAAAGATTAGAAAAGAAAAGAAAAAGAGAAGGGCTAATTAGCTTAAAGGTTAGGAGTACTAGTTCGACTATTTAGGGTAGGAACTAAGATTTCCACTTCTAATCTTCCTTGGAGCATCTATCCAATATCAAAAGTTCAAACCAATTAGATTACAAGAATTATTGGCCCAATATATAAAAACTCATTTTAGCAGCCAATAAAAATATAAAAAACTCATTTTGTTACTCTACTATTGTCTGAGTCGAAATTTTATAACATGTAAAAATTCAACTAGTCTAGGTGGAAACTGGAAGTGTAACATCTAAGTGTACTTTTCTTGCCTTTTTCCCTATCTTAAACAATTGGTAGTTTGCTGGGACTTGTGGTGCCACAATTGTTTTCTTATGTCCAGGTTAGGATTAGGATTACAAGGATTGGAGTTTTGGATTTAGTTATCGAGATAATATCTCTGTATTTATCTTGTTTGATGAGAATGTATTTCTTAATATGTACTATCTCTTTCTATGAATGAATGCATCAACTGATTTTTCATCAAAAATTTTTTTGAAAAGAAACTGGAGGCAATAAATTAATAAAATTTCTGTGACATGTATTTCTGGATGGAATGCTTTTTACCTTTTTCTTTTTGCAAAGCTGATTGTTTATATATATATAAAATCATGTCTTGGAACAAAAGGAAGGAAGTAGACTCGGAGAGGGTGCTTTTGTGGGGATGGGAGAATAAGACCTTTCATGGTTTTGTGGAAAAAGAATGGGTCGCAAAAGTCACCATTTGTACGTAGTAGTTTGTCCTAGCAAATCTCTAAATACACACCCGTTATTGAAAATAACATTCCAATACGGATACTACGCTCCATGCACAGCAAATATACTGATTCTTGGGCCACTAATAGATGTCTCTCATCTATTTTTGTTCTATAGCAAATCTATCTTGTCGTTCTTCTAAATCCTGTAAGTATTCCAATTCAGAAGATCTGTAAACTTAGTTACTATATCTTTTTCTAACATGAGAGTAAGACAAAATAGGCTCGTAGAGATCGCAGCACGCGATTCCAAAGAAAAATTTCTTTCAAATCGTTCGAGAATGCTTATGTTTTCTCCGTTTGTGGCCACATTTTATGAATGAGAAGGCATACTACTAAGATTAAGAGACCACCTACGTACTGCGGCGGCTATCAGATTCAAAACCCATGTAGTTCTTCTAAAAGGAGGGGAAAATAGAACAAGGGATCATGGCATCATGACAACACAAAAACTCACAAGAATAAAAATAAAATGGACGATGAACACCTACTTGTTTGGAACTTTCTTCCTCAGTACTCTCTTCTTTTAGATTGGTGTTTGCAACCTTCCCGTGTAACGACCCGGGTAAAATTATCGTGATTTTTACCAAATTGTTTTTGACTTTTACAGTGGTAAAAGAAATTTTATCGCAGTTAATCGAGAATTTAATCTTTCCGGGTTAACTTCCAAATCGTTTTCCTTACGGAAGTTTTTATTAGTATTAGTATAGATATTATTATTGTTGATAATATTAACGTTATTATTATCTTCAATACAATCATCGCCATTATTACTATTATTATTATTATTACAATCGTTATGTCAAGATATATATTTGCTCATATTCCAAACAATTTACTAATCAAAATCTAAAACAAAGAAACATATTCTTGACGCCTAAACGTATTTTAGGAATTAATTTGAATGTCATAAAAGAATCTAATTGTTATTAATGAGTTTTTTAAAATTATATTTTGGTTTGAAACAAAGACTTAAAACGCGAGGTAATGAGAAGAGTCAACCGAGCCGTCGCCTAAAACGACTACGTTTTCACGTGTCGGCAAGCACAAGAATTTTCCCGACAACACCGAGGGACTGAGTTCAAGCCACCGCTGTTGCAAAAGGCAGCCACCGTGCCAGGGAAGCCGTTCCTTCTTTCCTCTCCGCCCTGCTCCTTGGCTCCTTTCCCTTCGCCGCCGTGCGTCACCGCCTTCTCTTCCCTGTCGTAGCAACACGAGCCGCTGCCGCCCCAACCTCCTTCCTCACTCTCGCTCCTGTTCTTCCCCGATCCGTCGCTCGCCGTCGCTACAGTGTGGCTGTAAGGGTGAGGCTCGATGATAACCACTACCCTTCTTCTCTTTCTTTTTTCTTTCCCATTTCCTTGACCCGAATTCTGTCAGTTTGGACTAATCGAGTCTCGTTGTTTGATTTCGTGTTGATTGCTTTGTTTGGATGTGTGGGTTGTGTTTGGGGGTTTGTCGCGGCGGAGGCGTGTGTGTAAGGACATGACTCTGCTGATGCTGTTGTGGTTGTGGGTGTTGGTGTTTTGGTTGGTAGATGTGGCTGTGTGGTGGAGTTCTGGTCACCGGAACGTGGCTGTAGAATGGTAACAGTGTTAGTGGCTGGATTATTGGTAGTTTCGTTTTGTGGTTTGGGTGTGTTTTTTAATGACGAACCGTAACAGGGGACTGCTGCACTTGGGTGGACTGACGTGAACAGTGGCTGCCGGAATCCGGCGAGTTTCCGGTGTCCCGGTAATTTTCTGGCGAGCTCGAAAATGGACTTTGGGGTCAGATAAAGCTATATGGATCATTTGCTAGTTCAGAGATATACCAGGTGAGGATATAAACTTATAAACTGCGGTATGCCGCCTGTGATGCTCAAGCTGTTGTTGAATTATTTGATATTGTGATCGTATTGCGACTACTTGCCTTGGTATGATTTACTGGACTCTGTTGAGATTCCTGTTGTGATGATTGCTTGATTCTGGTTTATTGATTTCTGTTGTGATCTCTATTGTGAATCCTATTATGGTTGTTCTGATGCATAAATTCCTTGGTTGAGCTGCTGAGTGGTTATGACTCCTGTGTTTATTACTGATGGTTTGGATCATGTGAGTGAACTCAATGATTTCGTATGAATTTTGTGATAATTGTTGATGAAGAATCTTGTGACTGATTTCGGTGAATCCTTTATGGAACGTGAATTGTTGTTGATATTAGGCTGTTATCAGAGGTTGTGAGTCTGATAGCTGTGGTCTAAGCTTTATGGTTGAGATTCTAGTTGTGTTGAGATATGTTTCCCAGATGAGCTGTGAGGCCGGTTGCATGCTCGGGAACTGTGATTATGGTGGTATACTGGAATAGAATGATGTCAGTACTTAAGCATCACGTGGTAAGTAGAGGTACGACCGGATGGTTAGAGACTATTTTGAGGTGGCCATGATCGGGTTACTTGTGATAAGGATGTCTATCCTTGGTTTGATATTTGGGATGTCTATCCCTATTTGGTTTGATTTTGGGATGTCGATCCCTGGTGGTTCTGTTTTGATTTGGCACCCGAAATGAGTTGATAACCTGGTACGACCAAAGCTGATCACGTGATGTTGACCGGATTGTGAAAAGTCAGAGAGAAAAATAAATTAATAAAATTACTAATTGTCACGGTTGGATGGTGGTACGGCCAGAGGCGGTAGTCTGGACCCGTAACGGTCCCGTGGTTTTGATTTGGCCCGTAACGGCCTGTGGTTTCGATTTGGACCCGTAACGGTCCTGTGATTATTTTACGCGGAGGTACCAGTGCGGGATCCACGGGCTAGCTAGCTTGGCTACCGCGGCACGACCAACATCTAACTTGTGACAGGGCCCTAATAAATCATTAATAAAACTTCTCAAACCTAATGTAGGATATCTAGTAGTGAGAGGGCGGTAGATATGTCTCGGACGGGTGTGGGCAGAAGTCACATCGTTGTAAACGATGTAATTCGTGATGATATGATTTTGAGTAATGATGTTCCTGCGTGAAGGATATGGTATTTTGTTATAGTTGTGTTTGCTCTTTCGCTGTCGCCGAATATTATCTTTTATTAGCTTGATATTTGGGTATTGTGATCTTGCCAATCCTTTCTGATATCTCGTTGTACTCTAAATTTGATGCTTGTGGTTATTACGGTTGCTTGTATACTTTGGTTTATTTTTTTATCGGTGAGACAGTGGTTGGTCTCACCCCTCACACAATCCTTGTAGGTTAGTTCAAGATTGCATTCCAGCAGCTGCAGTGTATCCTCGGGCAGGACTTGGATCCATTAGTTGCATCGGGCTTTGCATATGTTGACATTGAGTTATAAATGCTTCCGCTGTGCTGTTGTTATTGAGATTTCCGAAGTCGGGTGTTATGATATTGTCATTGGGCCGTTGGGCCGAATTTTCTGTTGAATATTCTATTTGTGCCACGTGTCGGCACTGTTGTTCAGTAATTACTGTATTTTGGTACGGGTGTTTCATCCCGTCCTTCAGTTCTTGTAACAGCCCGGGTAAAATTTTTGATTTTTACCGGGACTGTAGACGTCGTTTTACCGTGATTTACTGTTGAATTAATCTCGGGAAATTAATTCGAGGTAAATCGGTAGTCGTTTTTCGAAACCGAGAATTTTCCCGCGCTCGGGAGTATCTCCCTAACTAATCGAGCCTCGGTTTTCAATTCCGAGACTTGGACGACGTTCAGGAGGATTAATCGGATTTTTTAAGCCTAAGTTGTATTTTTGGACTCGGGACGGAATTTGTCGGAAAGACGGGAGTATCCCTGCGTTTACGAGATTCCGACGCGAGAATCCGGACCGGCCGAATGTGGTTGACCGAGCCACTCTTCTTCCTTCTTTTTCCTTCCTCTTCCTCTTTCCCGGCAACGTTTCTTCTCTCTCCCGGTTTTTCCCCGGCCACGCGGGCCCCACTTTCTTCTCTCTTTTCTTTCTTTCCTTCCTTTCTCCTCTCTTTTTTTTTTTCTTTCTCTTTTTCTTTCTTCTCAGCCTCCACCCGTGACCGACCGGCCTTATCCATCCCATCTTTTCTTCTTTTTTTTTTACTTTGTCTCTTTCTTCTTCTTCCCTTTAATTTCTTCCTCCTCTTCCCCACTTCTCCACCGATTCCTCACGCCACCCTCTCTCCCCCTCCTTCCTCCTCTTCTTCCTTCTCCCCTCACCAGAGCCCCTCTTCCCCTCTCTCTCTCCCTTCTTCTTTCTTTTTCCTTCTTCTTTTCTTTTCTCCTCCACCGACCACCACGCCGAGCCCTCTACCACCATCGAAGCTACCACCTTCACCTTTCTCCCCTTCTTCCTCTCCCACCACCCTTGTCCACCATAATCACCGCCGTCGAAGCCTATCAGGCGAAGGAGTGACATCGCGCCTCTGGTCACCACCCTTGTTGGGCAGTCTATGTGTGTAGTTGTCTTGTTTGCATAGTTCGCTCCTGTTGTTTATTATTTTACATCACTTAGTTAGTGCATTATGGATCCAGTCGAGGGACGCCAGCTGTCGCGGAACATATACATAAGAGGTAATGATGCCATGATATGCGAAAATATAAATATTATTAATAATAGTGATATTTCATTACAAACAGAGATAGTACATTAATATTTGATATTTTATAAAATAAAAGAGAAATATTACATTGATTTTTGATAATTTATAAAAATAAGAAAATACATTTAACGGTTTGCAACGACGTTGACACGGAAACTGTTTGCGTCACTGTTGACGTTGACCGTGACTCTGTCGCTCCAAGAGAACCACATGCCGCCTCTGTCTCGCTGGCCAGGAATCTCGAACCGGTTAGCTTGAGGGAATCGGAGTGGAATCAGACCGTGATCGTCTCGTGGTTGCCACTGCGTCTCCGTCAGAAGAACCATATTGGGCTTGTACTGGTTCTTCAAGTCCCTCAGGGTTCGCGAGAACTCCTGTGCACGCCTTGCCACTCCTCTGCAGTTCCACACCAGTAGCCGTACCTTTGGCTAGGTTGGAGTTAGCCGAGTCATTCTAGGTATGCTCTGGGCTGTCATTGCGAGCTGGTGGTAAGCGCCTTGCTCCACAGTTTGGCAAGTGGACTCCAGGTTGAACTCTTGAAGCCTATCCAAGATGAAGAACATCACGGAGTTTGCTGAGCCGTAGAAGGATGTCCTCAGTATTCCGTGGTCCTCTAGGAAGAACACCTCTTCCATTGGAGTGACGAAGAACCGTGACGAGTAGAGTTTGTCGACGAAGACCAGGCGTGGCATTCTGCCGAGCTCGTTCGGTAGCGCTTAAGCACGCTCGTTGACCATGCTGTACGCCAGACGATTCCTTCTGCCAAGGTTGGAACCTTCGACAAAGAACACCGACGAGGGAGCAGGCATCTTGATTTGGACGTGTGGGGTTTTGTTTTGAACGTGGTGTTTTCTTTTGCTTTAGCGTTTTGTTGCTTTGATTGCTTTTGATAATTTACACCTCACCGCTCCTTCTTTTATACACCTATGGGGAGCGTGTTTATTGTTTTCGATTTTCAAGATTTTGTTTTTTTTGAATTTTACCGTTGCTTTCATTTAATGCTTCTTTACTTTACGTGTTTTTCGGACCGTGCCAGAGTTTTTCAGTCTTTTTCCATCTCTTGATTTTCTTCGCTCTGGCTACCTTGTTTTTTCTTTTCATGGCTTTTCTATATTTTCTTGCATCTTTTATCACATACATCCGTGACCGTTGAGGTTAGACAGTTGGGACCGTATCTCGAGTAGAGTGCATGTGCGACGAGATTATAGCTGTTCGGACATCGTGTAGAGATACGAGACGAGACAGACGTTTTGGCTCATGCGAAATTTGTGAACAAGTGGGTAACGTGTCTTTCGAGAGACACAGGACGTGCTCGTGATCATCGCCTTGCCTGTTGTCGGGTATCTTTTTCACGAGGTTAACAGACGTCACCGTTAGTTGTACGTGTCACGTTTCTTGGTTCGAGGGTCTTTTCGTCCGATACGAGCACCGTTCATGACAATATATTTTGTTTTAATTTCTTTTTGTTTTAATTTTGTTAAACGAGTTTTAATTTATGATTTCTTTATATTTGATTTTACATTCTTATTATTGATTTTCTGTTTTACTTTGAGATGTTTTATTTTTCCATTCAACATAAGACTTGGTAACATAAGAGTTTTGATTTTAAAAGGAAATTTAATTTATTTATTTCATAAAGGATTACAACAGGAGAAGAGTACTCTATGGAGCTACTTGCTCCACAAGATCTTTTACAAGGTTTTTGACATTTTGCATATGCGGGAACAGTTCCACGCACGCCAGTTCGATCTGCGCCACTGCCGAGCTGATCTTCTTCAGCGAGAAGTTCAGTTGCGTCAGCTTCTGTTGTGGAGTGCTGCTTTTAGCTACCGCCTTGCCTTTCTTGTCCTCAGCTTTCTTGCTGGCACGCTTCTTCCGTCGCTTTGGGGAGACCACCATGTGCTCCTCCAGACCGATGAAGTTGGTCTTGAACCGCTTCTTCGGAGGCTCTTCATCGGAGCTTGTTGGGAAAGCCATGCCGCCGATGTAGCTGTTGTTCTTGGAGTCTGAAGTCGTTCGAGAACGAAGTGGAGAGTCCATGGCTGAGAGTGAAGGTCTCAGCTGTGAGGATTGGTATTTATAAGCGGATGAGATGTCGCTTAAGGGTATAAGCGGTATCTTATGTCAAGTTTGGATACCTGGCAGAGTGAGCCAGAAGCTTATCGTGGTAGGACCCACGGATAAGACGGAATTTCGGGGACGAAATTCTTTTTAAGGTGGGTAGACTGTAACAGCCCGGGTAAAATTTTTGATTTTTACCAGGACTGTAGACGTCGTTTTACCGTGATTTACTGTTGAATTAATCTCGGGAAATTAATTCGAGGTAAATCGGTAGTCGTTTTTCGAAACCGAGAATTTTCCCGCGCTCAGAAGTATCTCCCTAACTAACCGAGCCTCGGTTTTCAATTCCGAGACTTGGACGACGTTCAGGAGGATTAATCGGATTTTCTGAGCCCAAGTTGTATTTTTGGACTCGGGACGGAATTTGTCGGAAAGACGGGAGTATCCCTGCGTTTACGAGATTCCGACGCGAGAATCCGGACCGGCCGAATGTGGTTGCCCGAGCCACTCTTCTTCCTTCTTTTTCCTTCCTCTTCCTCTTTCCCGGCAACGTTTCTTCTCTCTTTTCTTTCTTTCCTTCCTTTCTCCTCTCTTTTTTTTTTCTTTCTCTTTTTCTTTCTTCTCAGCCTCCACCCGTGACCGACCGGCCTTATCCCTCCCATCTTTTCTTCTTTTTTTTACTTTGTCTCTTTCTTCTTCTTCCCTTTAATTTCTTCCTCCTCTTCCCCACTTCTCCACCGATTCCTCATGCCACCCTCTCTCCCCCTCCTTCCTCCTCTTCTTCCTTCTCCCCTCACCGGAGCCCCTCTTCCCCTCTCTCTCTCCCTTCTTCTTTCTTTTTCCTTCTTCTTTTCTTTTCTCCTCCACCGACCACCACGCCGAGCCCTCTACCACCATCGAAGCCACCACCTTCACCTTTCTCCCCTTCTTCCTCTCCCACCACCCTTGTCCACCATAATCGCCGCCGTCGAAGCCTATCAGGCGAAGGAGTGACATCGCGCCTCTGGTCACCGCCCTTGCTCAGCCGCGCGCCGCCGAGGCTGCCTCTCCCCTGTCACCACAAAATCGACGCAGCCCCGCCTCTGTCTCCTTCTCTACAAATCCAACACTGCCGAGGGAAGGCCCTGCCGCTTCTTCCCCTTACCTTGCTCGCACACTCGCTGCCGGCCAGTCGAGCATTGCCTCTGAAAATCTCACCACCGGGATTCCTCCTCTGTAAACACCACGGATCGTCGTTGCTGTGGGTGAACGACACGCCTTCATTCTTCTCCCCTTCTCCACCTAGACGATCCAAGGCTGGGTGAGTCCTTGGCTGCGTTTTCCCATCTTCTTCTCAAGTGTGAATTATTTGTTGGTTTCGCTTAATTTAAGATTATGGTTGAATAATTGATCTAAAGTTGGGATTAACGGGTCTCAATTGATTGTTTGTGAGGGATTCTGCTTGTTGTGGAGATGGCGATAATGGCGTGGTTTTGGGTGTCTACATGGACGATGAACAGTAGCAGAGGAGGTGCAGCCGTGAACAGTAGCAGAAGACTGGGTTGTTGTGGCTGCCGTGAACAGTATTTGGCCGGAATCCGGCGAGGTTCCGGCAGTCTCGGGTCTATTCCGGCGAAGCCTCGGGGTTTTCCGGCGAGCCCGGAACCCGACCGTAGGGTAATTCCTTGGACTCATATAACACCTTGGCGCGGGTTTGGGCTCGGTTTGCACACGGACTCGGAAACAGGCCGAACGTGCGGAGGCCCATCATACCGTGACATACACGCGTTTAACGGACCTAATAATGAAACCGTGGGATAAGTTTAAATGAGATGTAATATATAATTAAGCGGATAACGATTTAAATTATGGATCAAGAACGATAATTATTTTCGAATTTACCTAAGTACACTTAAATCCAATGTATATAACCCGCATAAATTATTTTATAATTCTTTCACAATTGGCCGATTTACTACACCTTCTGATGGGTCTAGTACTCAACATTTTAAGTATTATTATATACAAGATGTGAATTGTTAACGTAATAATCGTATTGCTGTGATGATGGATATTAGACATTCATTACATTATGCCGAATATATTTATCTATTTAATCATTATAAGCTATACTAATTATGATATGTATGAGTTTTACCCTATTAAATTAATAAATGAGTTATTGTATTAATAATACACTTGCCGAGCATATGGTCATCGATTATAATAGTTTTTACGTATTTATAAATATAAGTTTCTACAACGTTATGCTAAAATTATATTTATATCATGTACCAGCTATGTTAACTTAATACTGATGGTATTATTTCTATTAAAATATAATCACCGGATATATTATTTGTATGTCCATTTGACGTATTCATAGCTTCTACTAATTTACAACTAATGTTTACCAAGTGAATACGCATTTATTAATATTATTTTAACGGGAGAAATTGCTCTAAGGAATACTATTTACTCCATATTATTATATAGACCACGAGTGTTATACGGGTTAATAATTATTTTACAGCCGTAAAAGCATTGTTTAATGGAGACGGTTTTGGAACGACGATAACGATGTTAATTGTAGATAAGTCGAATAATAAATTAATCTCATGCATTGCACTCTTCGATGTGCATTATAAGTGATTGTATGTGTTGACATGATATAGGGTATCAAGGTTGATCGAAAAACAGTTTCAGAGGCATACCAGGTGAGGATGGATAAACCTTGATATGTGTCCGTAATACTGTGTATGCTTTGTTGTTTGATTGAACCGTTGAAATGATCCTTGTTAGCTATTTGATTGCCATGAATGTTGTTGCTGTTGCTGGGCTGTGTGGATTGATCATGAGGATACTGTGAATAATTGTTGTACTGTTAATTGTGTGTAAATAGTGATATGATATTGCGGATTGGTTGAGCTTGAGAAATAATCTGTGATGGTTATGACTGCTGTGATGTTGTTGTTGTTGATGTTAGACTGTGTTATTGGATTTGTGGTACTGTGTAGAGGATAATGATGAACTGGTCAATGTGGATAATTGGGAAAAGAATAATGAGTATTGGAAATGGAACTGAAACTGAAAGTGAGATGATGATGTAATTGTCACTTGGAAAGTAGTGGTACGACTAGATGGTTAGAGACTAGTTTTGTGGTGTCTTGCCAGAGGGTTTGTTGGTTGGGGTGTTGACCCCGGATTTGAGATATTGGGATGTTGATCCCGGATTTATGATATTGGGATGTTGATCCCGGATTTGAGATATTGGGATGTTGATCCCGGATTTGAGATATGGGGATGTTGATCCCGGATTGTGGTGGGGCCTGGCATCCAGAATTAGTTAATAACCAGGTACAACCCTAGCTTGTCCAGTGACGGGGCCCGGAAGATAAAATTGGTAATAAAAACTAATAAGTAATCTTTGGGTCATAGCTTTGATGTGATTTAGTGAGATTCCTTGACGTGTTGGATGTGTTAGATTCCTTGATGCGTTGCTTGATTTAGATTCCTCTGTCGTGTTGTATGTGTAGTTTCATCTGTTTGATGGTTGTTTTACTTCGAAAGTGTTATGGTTGAATATATCACTGTTTATCTTTCGTCGGTGAGCGTTTCGGACTCACCCCTCGCCTGCGGGGTTTCATCCCGTAGGATGAGCTGTTTCATGTACAGGCTTGGTGCATTCCAGACAGGCTGCAGCGTTTCCCTTGGACAGGCTTGGATCCATAGATTGCATGTGTCGCATACAGTGTTAGTGAGTTTAAGTCTTCCGCTGTGCATATTGTTATTGTTGTTGGGCCATTGGGCCAGTTTCATTATTATTGATGTTTTTGATGTTGGGTCGTAGGGCCAAATTGTTGTTTATACTTTTGGGCTGTCGAGCCAGGGTTATGCTTTATACACTGTATGCTAGGCCTTGTTGGGCTGGGTTGTCACAGTTCCGGCACGTGTTTACTGTATACGGTAAATACGGGTCGGGGCGTCTCAGTTCTAGCTTGAAAGGGTTAAAACTTGAGAGAGCAAAAAGAGAAAGTGAAATGGGAACTGAAAAAGTAAAAAGGAGCAAAAATTTTTTAAAGTGGGAGCATTCTACTGAGAATTTTTAACATCCAAAGCAGAAAAGGGAGGCCTTTAATTTACCGTTGGAGTCACAGTTGGCTTGATATTTTCTCTCTAGAACTTCTTGGGCACATCACTATAGTTGTTTTTTTGTGATACTAATATGCTGCTTCTCTACGTCTGTTTCACTCTAATCCAACTAAGTAGGAAATCAAATCCTTTTATGTCATCAACTCATAATCTGCAAAGCCAATCTTACACTACCTTAAAGGTATATAGGTATATTGGGTGATGGCATTTTCTGTTCTTTTTTGATTTTGGTACTTCTAGGTTTGTTTTCTACCTTTTCTCGTGTTTTTTCTTAGTAAGCAAAAGTATATTTGTGAATAAGCTGATGTAAAGTAAAGAAAATTGTGCTTGGATTTTATTCTTCTAAAGAACATATTGCAAATATTTTACAATACTATCAAAGAATGAAGTCTTTCTTAAGCTAAAAAAGATAATGGATATGATGAACACTTAATTTAAGGAGGTCAATATAGGAATATTAAACTCAGTTTTTTTTGGAGGAAAACTAAATTAAAACCTTAGTGCGTGGTTAATTGGAAAAATAAAATAGAATGTGTTTGTAGATGCGCATCCTTATATTCCCTTCTTGCTATTGTATCTAATTAATTATCACATTAGTTCTCACAAAGAAAGAAAATTATCACATTAGTAGTAGTACCCTTACATTACCTTTTTATTTTGTCGGAATCCACATTACATACTATACGTATATATATATCTGCAAGTCCAGTTAAATGGTGCGTAACACAAACAGCGCGATTCTTTACAACAAACAAACTAGCTACTCGATCCGAAAAGGCAGTCTAATAAATTGTACTGCCATCAACGGGCCTGTAAAAGTCATAAAGGAAGGGCCTGTAAAGACGTGAAAGGAGAGATAGGGGGCTTTAATTTCATTTTCTGGTATAAAATTCAGTTTTTAAAAGAATTTCTGGTATAAATCAGTAATAACTTTTGCTTATTTATTTGAAAAGAAAGAATAATAATAGTGGTAATATGATTAAAAAGATGGGTAAAGGTGGAGGAGGTAGTCAGTAGCTTTTGTATGGACAAGCTTTATATTTACGTGAACGAAGAAAAAATGAAAAAGAAGACTTGACCCACATCAACAAATAGTAAACAATTCTAAAGCATTGCATGAACGCTCTCAGATTGTGAGAGAAGGGATTCCTTTTGGGTCGCAGAGGAAGGGTTTTGGTTTCTTTCTCACTTTAAGGGGTGACAGACAGAGAGAGAGAGAGAGAGCATAGTCACTCTCTCTTTATGCTTTTTCTACCCAAGTAGCCATCTCCACATTTGCCTTTTATGTTTCTTGCACTTCAAGTGGGTATCTTTTGGCCTCTAAAACACACCCATTAACCCTTATTCCACACACACAAACACAGAAACTACGCGCTTCAAGTCCTGCATTTTCTTTGCTTGAACTGTAAAGCGAGGAAGGAAACGTTAAGTTAATCTTTTCCACTTCAAGTTCTAATTAGCTTGTTTTGCTTTTGATGAAACACTTTTGGGTACAGGATTCACCTGGGTGGTATTAAAGTTATAATCTTGTTCTAGGACATTAATCAAGTATTTTCCTTTCTGTGGTAATTACTCGATAGCTAGTTTGTTCTGGTCTTAATTTGAAAGACTTGGGATTTGGTTTTGTATGGAGATTTGAGTCTTCAAGGGTGCAAGTTCTAACCGAGAGAGTCATAAAATTAGAAGGTTACTTTTTTAAGGAGGCGGGGAAGGAGTAGAGTGACCAAGTGAAAAAGAAGCGCTAGAAGAAGAGAGAACATGGCAGGTGGAGCAGCGCCGCCGCCAAAGCAGGAAGAGCTACAGCCACATCCCGCCAAGGATCAGCTACCAAATATTGCTTACTGCATCACTAGTCCTCCTCCATGGCGTAAGTTCCTCACTAATTTCCTCTCTTTTTCTTATCTTCTGTTTTATTCATCGTCTGTCTTTCTGGCTAGGCCTAGATGTATAAAATATATTTGTTTTGTCTAGTAGTTTTCCATTTTCCATTTTCACGACCAGCTGCTGTCTGAAACTTAATTCCCTGTTCGCTTGTCATATGTTTTTTTTTTTTTTTGCGTAATAACTCATATTATGAAATTGTTTTGTTTGTTGCCATTTTGATGAATCATTTAATGTTCGTCGACACTAGCATTATACATAATAACTCATATTTTATTGTTTTAGTCGTTTATGATGAGTTGATGTTGTATCCTTATTTCACTTCGATATGAATTGTAATCATTTGATTTGCTTTATATATTAAGTTGGTCATAGGATAGGTCCCATTTGCTTACGTACAATTGATAAAGAATTTGATAGTATATATATATAATTTCAGCTTGTCGTCATGATTTACCAACCAACCCTGCTTCCTGCAATTGCTGGGGATTGGATTGGATCGGATTGGATGAATTAAGTATATGGGTTTTGAATTAATGCAGCGGAGGCTATTCTCCTTGGTTTCCAACACTATTTGGTGATGCTTGGGACGACTGTGCTTATACCTACCACTCTAGTTCCCCAGATGGGAGGAGGACATGTAAGTAAGACAAGAACATTTCTGTCTAATTGTGAGATTAATTAATTTCCTGTGTCGTCAACTAGATCTTTTCTTTGTGTCATGTATATATTTTCTGTTATAAATAGTAAATAATGTGTGTATTTTGATTTTTATTTTGTAGGAGGAGAAAGCAAAGATGGTTCAGACTTTGCTATTTGTGGCTGGCTTGAACACATTGTTCCAAACATTTTTTGGCACTCGGCTACCTGCAGTAATTGGTGGTTCCTACACCTATTTGCCTACTACCATTTCAATCATTTTGGCAGGTCGATACAGTGACATTGCCACTCCTCAAGAGGTAATTAACTAATTGTTCATATATATACTTTGTTGTTGTTTCAATATCATGATATATACATAAAAATATGATTGGCTAATCATCCTTCCTCTTAATGATGGTGGTCATCCTCTAGAAATTTGAGAAGATTATGCGTGGAATTCAAGGTTCGCTTATCGTTGCCTCAACTCTACAAATTGTTCTTGGCTTCAGCGGACTTTGGCGAAATGTTGCTAGGTATATAGTATGTTTGAAGCCTCCCAGCTGTTTAATATTATACAACCATATTTGAATTGAATGGATTTCTTATGTATATATCTTAAACTAGTATGTTAGCATACAAACGAACTTTTTCACTAACGAGTTTCATCTAGTGAGTGTGGTCAGTTTTAATCTTTACTTCTCTGCTAATTAAATAACTGGCTGGATCAGGTTCTTGAGCCCATTATCTGCTGTGCCTTTGGTTGCGCTCTCTGGTTTTGGGCTCTACGAGTTTGGTTTCCCCCTGGTATATATGCATCAAAAGCTTTCACGGCTCAATTTAATTTGCTACTTCTCATGTTAATTAGTAGTCTTAATTAATGATTGACTTTTGGTTTTGCATTTTGTTTTTTTCTTAAGGTTGCAAAATGTGTGGAGATTGGCCTACCACAGATCATCTTTCTACTAATTTTCTCACAGGTGTGTGCTTTACTTTGCACAACTTTTTACAATTAGTCCTCTTTGGAATGTGAGAATTTGTAAATCTTGATGATGGAGTCTACCCTGAATTAAATTGCAGTATATACCTCACATGATAAAAGGGGAGAGGGCTGTATTTGATCGGTTTGCGGTTATATTCTCGGTGATTATTGTGTGGATTTATGCGCATCTGCTCACGGTGAGCGGGGCATATAAGAATGCAGGTCCAAAAACACAATTAAGCTGCCGAACTGACCGCGCTGGCCTTATAGGAGCTGCTCCATGGTATAATCCAAATTCTTACATCTAATCTAATCTATTCTAACCGAACCATAATTAAAAGGTTGAATAATCAAGTGTCTTTTTGGCGCCACAGTAATTCTGACAATAACAATAACAACTCTGTTTGTTTACTACTACAGGATAAGAGTTCCATATCCTTTTCAATGGGGAGCTCCCACTTTTGATGCTGGAGAGGCTTTTGCAATGATGGCCGCTTCATTTGTTGCTCTGGTAGAGGTATATGCCGCATGCTTAGTTATTTTACTCCTCCAAAGTATATACTCTTGCTTCCCTTGCGCTCTAAAATTTTACATTTAACAGTCAACTGGAGTCTTCATTGCCGTATCAAGGTATGCGAGTGCTACTCCACTGCCACCTTCTATTTTAAGCCGTGGCGTTGGTTGGCAGGTAAATTTTTTTCTTTTCCTGTTTTTATTGCAATTTTTTTTCCAAACACTGATTGTAGGATAGAGGTGGCTAGCCTTAACTCACTTGATTTTTGACACAGCCAAAGTACTACTACTTGATTGCATCCGGCCTTTCTGCAGGTTGACTTGTTTAAGCTCTAAAAGTAAATTGTTCCTTTTTCTAAAATCTCTGTCTATCACATGGTTCTTAGGGAGTTGCAATTCTCTTCTCTGGGATTTTTGGAACTGGAAATGGATCTTCTGTATCAGTGTAAGATTCCTGCACACAATCTTTCTCGGATCCGACATGAAAATAAACAATTGCATGCTTTATTCTTCTCGAATTTTAATTTTTTAAAACTTCGCATTAATTCTATCTTTGTTGGTCTAATTCCAGTGAAAATGCTGGATTGTTGGCACTGACTCGTGTTGGAAGCCGAAGGGTTGTCCAAATTTCAGCAGGATTCATGATTTTCTTTTCCATACTTGGTGCGGGAATCACTTAAAACACTCCTTGCTTCCCCTGTTTCTTCCCCATGTTGAAACTACATGCAATTCACATGCTTGGCTTGGCTTTGCAGGGAAATTTGGTGCGGTTTTTGCTTCAATTCCAGCGCCAATCATTGCAGCTCTATACTGCCTCTTCTTCGCTTATGTTGGTATGTCCTGTGAAACTCACTCTCTCTATGATGACGGTCAAGAAATTCATTATTCTTTCCCTACTCATGATCACAGGCTCCGGAGGTCTCAGTTTTCTTCAATTCTGCAACTTAAACAGCTTCAGGACCAAGTTTATACTTGGGTTCTCCTTCTTCATGGGGCTGTCAATACCACAATATTTCAACGAGTACACGGCCATTAATGGTTATGGTCCAGTCCACACTGGAGCTAGATGGGTAATTTTGCTAACCTCCCCTCTTGTACTCTACTCTGTTACTTGCAACAATTTGTTCTCGGCTTGACAGGATACTGATGATTTTTCTTGTCCTCCTGCAGTTCAATGACATGATCAATGTGCCATTCTCGTCAGAACCTTTTGTTGCTGGTTTCTTGGCCCTGTTTTTGGACACCACATTGCGCAAGAAAGATAGTGCAACTAGAAAAGATAGAGGTATGCACTGGTGGGACAAGTTCCGGTCTTTCAAGACAGACACAAGAAGTGAAGAATTCTATTCCCTGCCTCTCAATCTCAATAAGTTCTTCCCTTCAGTGTGATCTTACCCTCAGATATATGTGTCCTCTTGTGGGTGAACCATACCATGCCTGTTGTCCGGTTCTTACAAACCATGAAGTTGCTATAAATGTATAAATACTTCTTTCTTCACATTTGTTGTAGCTGTCTTTTTTGTTTGACGGAATCTCAGATTGTGATAGTAGTAGTACTGGATCTTTAACTCAGGATCAAAGCAGGCCATTGTTTCTTTTGATTCTACTAATTTAAAAGCAGATGTTTCAAGCATTTGCGTCAATCTAAAGTCTCTTCAATTATTGTTATGCTTTTATCACAAAGACAAACAACACTACTAAACTACGAAAAATAAATTCAATATAATCCATTCCAGACTTATTTTTTATCAGAAATCCATTCCAGACTAAGCACATGCAAGTCAGATTGCTGAAAATACTGGATACAAAGCTTATGTAATATACAAAAAAAGCTTATGAATACGGGCTAAACAACTTTACTAAACCATAGAGCGAAACCAACAAATACGAAATCAAATAAACATCCATATAATATCCGAAACAATGGCAATCGAGTCGTGTCCTGCTAAGTCAGAATAATCCACAATGGAGCTTATAGAAGCTAAAACTAAAGAGAAGGAATTCAAATAAGGCTCACACACCTTGAGCCCATATGTGCATTAATTGATGGAGAGTCTACAAGTTATACAAGGTAGGAAAATATACAACACTAATTCTAGTATCAATCAATATAACTTCAAAATATCTTCATTTTTACTTATTCTTAATTATTATTTCTAGCGAAGCTTAACTTTGAAATATTCATGGAATGAGTTCCCAAAAGATATATGCACAGTATTAAGATAGTTAGTACTCATCAAACTATTTAAGTTATTTTCAATTATACAGTCACATGTCTGATATTCAAATTGTTTTTTTAAGCTATTCTTAATTATACACTCCCATAATTGTATAGTTACAAAATCGCCAATTTTGTAATCACATTCCTACACAGTCTTGGAATTTCTCCTATTTGGATATGGATCTGATTCAATCATGTGCTCCTCTATCTAGAAGCCTAGCCAGAAACTGCTCTTATTCCATGCGCTCCTTAGCATTAGCATACACTTCCTGCCCTCGTCAAACTCCGGGTGCGATTCATTGTGGGAAACGATATGGACACGGATACCAGCTCCTGATTCTTGAGCCAAACCAAATTTATCATGGTTTTTTTACACAGTTTCAATCTCTTTGGTCTCGTCAATATCTAGCTCTAGACCAATCGCATGGTGATCTGGGAGGAAATTAGCGATCACATATCCATTAACAACTTTTTGGGGAACTTATTTCAAGTTGAATTTTGACTAGACGAGAATTCATTTCTTAATTCTGTTTCCCAGAATTAGCCGTGTAAGCATATATTTAATCAAGCTCGTTTGGCAGATTACGAACTTTGTAACTGGGAGCAGATACCATCATAACTTTGTCCAAGCATAGTGGAGGGTCAGACATAGCTTTTCCATAGCAGAGTTTCTTTGTTCTACTTCAATTAGGCCTCAACTCAGATAAAAAATAACTTTTTCTTTACTATTCTCTTATGCTTACATGTTCCCAAGTGAAACATTCGTAGCAGATATATATTAGGGTTAGCGGCTTTCACCATTTCGACGGCATGGGAACCGATGGCTAATTACTCAGGTATTGTTTGGTATCTTCAAAAGAAGCCTGGTTCTTGTCACTTCAGCTTCTTTTTTTTTTTTTTATCATGAAGACTATAATTCCATTAATTCGAAATAGAAGAACACAAAGTTAAAAAATATCAGTTGAAAGTAATGAAAGACAACCATTTGGGGTTGAACAAAATTGGTACACTCCCAAAGGAAACTAAAAAGCTAAATTAGTCAATCAATCAGCACATAAATTTGCTTCTCAAAAAACATGACAAAGACGAACTTGCCAATTCCACCAACCATGGATATGTATCATTTGCTTGCTTCATGTATCATATGCTAGCTTCTCTGAATTACAATTAACTTAAAACAGTTGATGAATTATTTACAAAATTTGTGCACCCCACCAACCATGGACATGTCGGTGAAAAATCTAGTAAGCTCTTACCTAAAAGAAACCTATGTAGTCAAATCACTCAATTCAGCTTGAATACTTTCGTTATTGATATACTACTCGATTGGCAGGGCATTGCAATTGTTTTTCTTTCCCACTCCTCGAGCTCACAACCTACGTTGACCCAATTATGTGTTTCTAAAGTTGTTATTAATGCAGGAATTATAATATCATGGAGTGTCATAAGCAATCTGATCAAGGAGAATCAAAGATGCTTGCAAATGAGATAAGTATCTACTATCTTTTAGTTTATTTTATTACTTTAATTAAAGAGCCTACTACCGCGCATCTTATATTACACTGCCACATCAATGTTCATGTTCTTCCAATAATATAAATGGCCGCCTTTTTCAAGGCAAATCCACATCCTCCACTGTTAAAAGTTGATGCTTTTTTATAAGTTAAAAAGTGGGTTACACTAGCTGGAATGCAGTGAAGATGCTCTAATTATTCTGAATAATGTGGTTAAGGACCATTGAAATTCGTTTCCAGATTGTGGCGAATATACCGAAGCTTTATCTTGACAAAACCTATATAATGTGCTCTTCATTAAATTACCCATAAAGTTTACTCCCAAAAAAAAACATATAAACAACGATACTCTCTCCCTCTCTCTCTCTCAAATTTTTTCTCTCAACCCTCTCAAGGAACCTCCGCCTGTGGTTTTTCCTGGGACAGCCTCACCCCTTTTCTTTTCTTTTCTTGCTTTCTTTGTTTTTGTCTCCTTACTTTAGATGAATAATTGTACCCATTCAGATTTACTCTTTCGTTTAGATTTGGATTGGGATTAGAGATGGCAATGGATGTCTGTTAACGGGGAACCCGTGGGGAATCCCCGAATGGGGAACGGGGATGGGGGTAATTTTACCCCCGTGGGGACGGGGACGGGGGACGTTTTAGCCCCGTGGGGAATTTGGAAATGGGGGCGGGGAGTGCTCCCCCCGACCCGCGGGGACCCCGAAATAAGTGAAAAGACGGAATTACCCTTCAGTCATTATCCACTTAATATATATGTCAATACTAAAATAGATTTTTTATTCATTTTTTCCCTTTACATATTAAAATTAATATATATGTCATTATTTTTTCTTTCTCGGTAAATTTAATAGAGTATTCTATTGATAAGATTTTGGTTTTTGTGATTTCTTGTTCATGCTAATTATGCTTATGTTATGTGGCAAGTCCTTTTTATTTTTTCCTAAGTTGACACAAATTTGTTTGTTTTTCGTGTCTGTACAAATTAATAAGTTGTAATTGGAAAGTAAGCAAAAATTTTGAGATTCAATTGTTGATGTTGGCTAAAGACTAACAATTGCATTTTATTTGAATGTTCTAATATGTAATTAACATCACAGACATAGAAACCGTTTTTAATTTCTTTGAATTATACTTTGAATCATGTATTTTAAGCCAAAATAGTTGAACTTATTCATCGATTGGCTTTAATTACTTTCTAAAAAATATAATATGCATTCTTTTTATTTATAAAATTGGGAAATGGGGTCCCCGTGGGGATCCGATTCTCCGCGGGGAACGGGGATGGGGGCAATTTTCCCCCCGAACGGGGAATGGGGGTGGGGATGGGGGAACATTTCGGAAACGGGGGTGGGGGCGGGGAACCTTCCCCCGCGGGGACCCCGACCCATTGCCATCCCTAATTGGGATATTTGTCTCTTTTTTAGGATCTCTACCCCTTGTTGGGAATTTTATCCACACAAAAGAGTTTTATGGGGCTCTTTACCGTGGATCTGTATGTTTATTGTTGTGTGAAGTATGGAGCATGCTGTGAAGTGTTTACTCGCAAGGGCGGATCTTGGCTTTCTCCCGTTTCTCCGATGATGGTATTTGCTTGGCTTGCTCGTGTCTCAGAGTTAAAGCCGATAGCTGCCGACCACTGTAAGCGAACTTGGTTGTTGTTTGGGGCTAGTCCTACTTTATGCGGACATCACGCTCTCCCGTTCATGGGTAGTTGCAAGTTCTTTGGTTTGTGTTTTAATCTTTGCCTATGTTTGGATCTAAGTGTAATCACTTTGTATTTATGGTCTATGCTTTGTTTGTGGATTTATTCCACCATGTTTGTGGCCTTTAATTGTGTTTTGTCTCTAGTTTTTAACAATCTATGTAATTCTCATATGTATGTTGTACTCGGTTCTTATTAATATATCTTTATCATTTCGAAAAAAAAAACATATAAAGTCTCCCAGGCTCCGTTTTCAGGCGCAGATACAGATCCAGATATATAGAAACGGATAATTAGAGAGAGAAAAAAAAAAGACGAGGTTAGCAAGCCCACATTTTTTACCTTCAACCTAGTGATGATCCTAATCAAATTATCCTCTATATTTCCCATTTACCTATATTGGAAACGTTCTGGATTTAATTTGCTATGATTAAGTCAAGTCTCGCAGTTTAAGAAATTAAACGGAAATGTTGTTGGTAGATGATAAATCTCATCCTAATGATAAGCCTCATCTCGACAGCTAGACTTGTGATCTTATCATTCTGTAAATGTAGAATCTGTGTTTTAGTATATGTAAACTACACATACATGTATATCTCTTAATTACTATTTAATGACATGTCTGGGCACCTATTCGGTAGCCTGAATTCTCAACATTCATTGTGTACCTTCCTGTGTTTCTATATGGTAGCGGAGCATTGTGCTTAATCGCTAACAAAACCCTAGATCTTCTTTTTTTTTTCTTTCACACGCACTAATGGCCACCGAATCCCCAAAAGCTTCTGCGTCTCATACCAAATCTTCTGGCTCAAACACGGGTGTTGTTGTAGATGCTGCTGTACCAATTGCTTCAGTGCAGCCCTTGCACAATTCTCATCACGCAATTTCAGTCCAGTTAACTCATCATAACTATGTTTTTTGGCGTGCGCAGATTGAACCCTACTTGGCAGGCCAGGGAGTGCTTGGGTATGTTACTGGCTCCTTCCCGTGTCCGGCACCAACTGTTCTTGATGATACTGGGGCTGTTCGACCAAATCCGGCTTATGCCTTGTGGATTCAACAAGATCAAGCGATCTTGAGCTGCATCAACTCTTCATTGGCAATTGAAGTTTTTTCCACGGTGGTCGGCAAGTGTACCTCCAAGGATGCCTGGGATGCCTTTGAGTCGTCTTTGGCTTCCTCTAATCAGGCTCGGCGCATGGCAATTCACTCCGCTTTGCAGCAGATTACTCAGGTTCACGATGAGCCTGTTATGCAGTATTTGAACCGAGCTAAGCGCTTGTCCGATGAACTTGCTGCTAGTGGCCAAGCTATGACTGCTACTGACTTCTAGATAAGTTTAATTCGAGGTCTTCAACCTGATCTTAAGACTTTTGCAACCACTATTACTGCTCGACCCGAGCCTATGTCTTTTGCAGAATTACAGGGTGCTCTTATGAGTTATGAGTTTCTTCATAACGATCCTTTGAAATCGCTTGCTCTTGATTCCACTTCCTCGGCTGAACCACAAAAAGACCAACCACTGCCTGTTGCTGCGCCCTCTGTTCATGCTGTTCAGAAGCAATCCTTTCCCTCGCCTCAACGAGGAGGCCGTGGACGGCGTGGTGGTCGGGGCTGTGGTCGCGGTGGAGGACAGTTCTATGACACCCGTTCCTATGACAACCAATCGGTACGCAGCAATAATTCTGGCAGACCATGTTGCCAAATTTGCAACAAGTGGGGACATACTGCTCAGAATTGTTATCAGCGTCATCAGCCAGCCTCTGTTCATAATGTCTCTTATTCATCTGCTCCTTATTCTGTCGATCAGTGGTTTCCTGATACAAGGGCCAGTCACCATGTGACTCCAGACTCGCACAATCTCCATTATTATACGGACTATCCTGGCGGTGACACGGTTCAGGTTGGCAATGGGCATGAACTATCCATTGCTGGTGTCGGTACCTCTCACATCCCTTCTTTTTCCAGATCTTTACACATTAATAATGTCTTGCATGTTCCTCGTATTACAAAATCACTTCTTTTGGTCCAACAGTTTGCTCGTGACAATGATGTTTTCTTTGAATTTCACCCTGATTTGTTTCATGTCAATGATCGAACCACCAAGAAAATTCTACTTTCCGGCAGGAGTAGTCATGGTCTTTATCAGTTCCACCCCTCTTCTTCATTGGATCAGCCTTGGGCTCTCTCAGTTACTCGGGTGGAAGAAGAAACATGGCATCGGCGGCTTGGGCATCCTCACATTCAACTTCAAAAACATTTATTTCATCGTTTTTCTATTCCTGTTGCGTCTTCTTCCGTTTCTAGCTCTTGTGTTTTTTGTCCATTGGGAAAACTATCTCGTACTCATCTTCCTTTATCTGCCACTAGGTCCAATAAGCCTTTAGAATTAATTTTTACGGATGTTTGGGGACCTTCCCCGTACATTGGTATAGATGGATCCAAGTACTATGTTATTTTCGTGGATGATTTTAGCAAATACATTTGGTTTTACTCTATTAAACGCAAATCCGATGTCTATGATGTGTTTAAACGATTTCAAGTACAGGTTGAACGATTTTTTAATCTCAAGATTAAGAGTGTCCAAAGTGATTGGGGAGGTGAATTTCGGTCCTTGCATAAATTTTTCAATGATTGTGGCATTGTACATCGCATTCAATGTCCGCATACTCATGAACAGCAGGGTTCTGTTGAACGTAGGCATCGGCACATTGTGGAAGTAGGGCTCACCCTAATGGCTACGGCAAAAATACCATTTTGCTATTGGCATTATGCATTAGAAACTGCAGTATTTTTAATCAACCGATTACCCACTCCAGTATTACAACTAAAATCTCCACATGAAATTTTGTTTACCACCATTCCCGATTATGGTTTTCTCAGAGTTTTTGGGTGTCTTTGCTATCCATATCTTCGCCCTTATAACAAAAATAAATTTTCTTTTCGTTCTTCTCCTTGTATTTTTCTTGGATACAGTCCTATGCACAAGGGTTATAGGTGTCTAGATTCATTAACCAACAGAATATACATTGCCAGACATGTCAAGTTTTTTGAAACTATTTTTCCTTTTCATCATAAACCACGTGATGTAGCCCAAGCCAAGCCCACCAATGACACTTGGGTCTCGGTGCCACTTCATGTTTTCTTCCCCGACACTGGAACCAGGTTAAGTCCTCTTCCAACTCAATCTTCCAATTTTACTCCAAATCCCAAGTCTCCTACTCACACACCTTTACCTCTTAACTCATCCGACTTCCTCTCTTCACCAAACCACTCTTCTTTGCCGCAACCTAGTCCAACTACACCACCGTCGAGCTCTAGAGTTGTGTCCAGGCGTCAATTGCCTCTGTCCAGCCCGGGTCTTTCTTTCACTGAACCCAATTCTCCTCCATCACAAACACCTCCATCTCCACCTCGCATGACACTTCACCGTAATCCTAAACCTATAGATCGCTACTCCCCGTCCAACTATACACTTCACAAGGTACCTGCACCTAACACTGAACCCACGTGCTTCACAGAAGCAAACAAGCATCATGTTTGGCAGGCCGCCATGCAGGAGGAGATCAATGCGTTGTTGTGGAATCACACATGGACGCTGGTACCTTATCAGAAACCTATGAATTTGATAGGTAATAAGTGGGTATACAGGATAAAGAGAAGAGCTGATGGCACTGTGGAACGTTACAAATCCAGACTAGTGGCTAAAGGCTTTCACCAACGTGAAGGCATAGATTATCAAGAAATATTCAACCCGGTGGTAAAACAGGCTACTATTCGGACAGTTCTTAGTTATGTTGTTTCTTGTGGATGGACAATTCGCCAATTGGATGTGAGGAATGCGTTCCTCCATGGCCGTCTTGATGAAGCAGTTTACATGACCCAGCCACAGGGTTTCTTGGTCGAAGATAAGCCTCATCATGTCTGTCGTCTGAATCGGTCTTTGTATGGTCTCAAGCAGGCACCCCGGGCCTGGTATAGGCGTCTTAGTGACTTTCTTATCTCCCTTGGATTCAATGTTTCAAAATCCGATTCCTCCCTCATGGTGTATCGTCACTCTTCTGTGGTGACTTATATTTTGATCTACGTTGATGATATCTTGGTAACCGGCAATAGTGCTCAGTTTGTCAATGACTTGATTACATGGTTGGGGACTGAGTTTTCAATTAGAGACTTGGGGTCAGCTAGCTATTTTCTGGGAATCGAAATACAGAGAAACAAAGATGGCATGCTACTGACGCAAAAGAAGTATATCACTGATCTTCTTCGTAAAGCAGGGATGCAGGATTGTAAGGCTTTGCAAACTCCAGCATCAAGCACCAAAAAGCTCTCCAAAATTAGTGGAGGGCCATTCTCAGATCCCACTCTCTATCGCACTCTAGTTGGTTCCTTACAGTATCTGGCACTTACCCGACCAGACATCATTTTTGCCGTGAACCGAGTGAGTCAATTTATGCAAGCCCCGACAGATGAGCACTATCAAACCGTTAAGAGGATTTTGCGATATCTAAAGAGCACCATTGCTCTTGGTTTACAGTTGTATCGACAGAAGGACTGCACTCTACAAGTATTCACGGATGCCGACTGGGGAGGCAGTGTTGATGATGGCAAATCCACAGGTGGTTATCTTGTTTATCTTGGCAAGAACCTCTTATCCTGGTCCTCACGGAAACAGCGCACTGTTGCCCGGTCTTCTACTGAGGCTGAATACAAGGCGGTGGCCGATGGTTCAGCTGAAGTTATCTGGATCCGGTCCTTGTTGGGGGAATTGGGAATTCGACATTCTATTCCTCTTTTGTGGTGTGACAATATTGGCGCAACATATCTCAGCCACAATCCTGTCCAACACAGACGCACTAAACATGTTACGTTAGATTATCACTTTGTAAGGGAACAAGTTGCAGCTAAGCAATTGCGCATCCAATTCGTCCCAAGCACAGGAAAACTTGTTGATATTCTCACCAAAGCTTTACCGACTAAGCGTTTTCAATTTCTTCGCACCAAACTAAGCCTGTGTAGTTCACCCGGTTCAGTTTGCGGGGGAGTGTTGGTAGATGATAAATCTCATCCTAATGATAAGCCTCATCTCGACAGCTAGACTTGTGATCTTATCATTCTGTAAATGTAGAATCTGTGTTTTAGTATATGTAAACTACACATACATGTATATCTCTTAATTACTATTTAATGACATGTCTGGGCACCTATTCGGTAGCCTGAATTCTCAACATTCATTGTGTACCTTCCTGTGTTTCTATAAATGTCAAAGGTTTTTTTGCTCAGGAACGAAAATGTTAAAGGTTAAGAGACTCCTCTTTAAGTAATAAACTTGATGATGATAAACGATAATACTAATTGCGAATAAATTTTTTAGAGTATGAGAGATGCATATGAAAAATAGGGAGCTATTTCTTTATTTTATTTCCAATCAATCTTGCTATATCGCATTTTTTCTTCTGGATGGCTTATTCGGAAGTAACTGAAGTTAAGGCCGTCCACATTTAACAATATGAAATTCTATGAGATACAATAAATTCTAAAGCACAACTTATGATGATATTGATGGTTCATAAGATAATTGAAAAGTTAAGTGGAGCATTGCGCTAGACAACACAAATAATAGCTTCTCTTTTGCGCTTTTCCTTTCGTAGATTTTACAATTATATAACCAAATGATTGGAAGGTCACTTGAAATTTTGATGAATAAATCAACTTTTAGAGTCTAATTTGACATCAATTGTCAAGCTGTCAAAAGAATGAAGTTCTTTTTTCGTTTCAAAAAAAAAGAAAAATCCCTCCGGACCATGCCATATTACTGTTATGGTTCAGGCCGTATTATATTATTATTAATTGTAAAGTGACAGTGATGGGATTTCAGTTATGAAATTGGACTAATGAAATTTTGATATGCTAATCCCCTCCGGTCATGCCATATCATCAGAGTATTTTTCTGCCAACATGAGTGCATTACTGACATGGGATTGGTCTGATTAATGAGCGTCTTAATTTTGCTTAATCTCGAGTTCGGATCTTAGTATTGAAAATTTTCATTCAAAAACTTGTCTACCAAAGTCAAGTGCGTAATCCATATATTTAATATTTTTTTCTATAAGTTGGTGTAAAAACCTTAATAAGAAAGTTTGAATGCCTAAACATCACTTGAAGTTTTCTCTCACTAGACAGTTTGACTTTAAAAATTTATAATTAGACATTAATGTCCAACTTATTTTGTTAGGATGGCTCTTCCAAAGCTGTAAGACGGGCGGGAATCTCCCGGTGCACGAGTAGTAAAGTGCTGCATTTGTCGTTCCTTGGCCGCCTGAGGAGAAAAGGGCTCGAGTATGACCACAAACACTAAAATAAGCTGAATTTGGCACAGCCCAAGAGTGCCATACACAACCTTGAAAAGTCCACTATTATAATTCTTCTGGGTCACATCTTCTATTCGGTATAGAATGTCACATGAGGGAGGGAGTGTGTTGTTGTTCCCCTTCAAGTGGAAATGTGAAGGAAGAGATGCGGCATAAACTGAGTATCAATCAAAAATTACAGGAGAAAGTAAGGGCCTAGGGGTGGCAACGGGGCGGGGAATTAGCGGGTAGAGTAATCCCCGCCCCGCCCCGCGCACCATATGTTTCTCCCCGCCCCGCCCCGCTCCCCGCGATCCCCGCGGATCCCCGCAGATCCCCATTCCCCGAACCTCAAGTAACTATTTTGATTTTTTTGGACAAATCCAGAAGAGCTTCCGCAGCCTGAAAACACAATCCAGAAAAATCACTACCAACCAACACCAGAATCCTAAACTGCACAAAACTATGACACAACTAATAATAACAATCAAATTAAAGTACACACCTCGTGGCGAACAATGGGGTGCAGGGAGAGATCATTGAGTACTGCTTACAGAGCTGGGATAGCCTCTGCGTCTTGCATTTGCCCAAGTGCAAACCCAGCCTCGTGCGCCAACAAATTCGATGGATCCCTTGTTGCTGGAAACGAAAAACAAACAAAATTAGTAACTAAAAAAATCTCTTTTCCAACCCATACACGCAGCAGAATTATAAAGCCCTTCACTTGCATATCTTTTGGCAAAAAACCCACAAAGGAAAACTAAAATTCAACATCAAATCAATCAAATTTAGAGGAGAGGAAGCGAGATGGGGCACCTTGAATGAGGGCGTTGCGTGGGGCGGAGCCTTTGAGGTTGCGGAGGGACAAGAGGGCCGCCATCGTAGAGGGAGGGGGGCCGTTGGTCCTTGAACCAGCCGATGCCGCGGGTGGAGTCACTGACGGAGAGGCCGGCGGCGCGGAGGGGGGCGACGGTCTCGAGGATGGAGGAGCCACTGGTGACGAGGTCCTCGATGATGAGGCAGGCCTGGTTGGGGGAGAAGTGGCCCTCGATGGCCTTGGCGGTGTCGAGCATGGGGGTGGAGGTGGAGAGGAAGACGGGGGTGGAGGTGGAGAGGGAGACGGCGGTGGCGATGGGGAGGCCAGTGTAGGGGACGCCGCAGACGAGGTCGTAGCGGGCGGAGGAGACGGAGGAGATGAGGGTCTGGGAGATGTCGTGGAGGAGGAAAGGGTAGGAGATGATGAGGCGGAGGAGATGAGATCTAGTGTTGGTGAGAGTGAGATGAGAGCTTACAGGTTTTTTTTAGTATTTTTGTAATGTATTTAGGAAATGACCAAATTATCACGATTAGAAAAATAAATCTATTAAAGCTACAGGGGTAAAATTGTCATTTCATATTGTTCGGGTCCCCGCGGGGCGGGTGACGTGATCCCATCCCCGCCCCGCCCCGCGTATTATCCTCGGGTAGAAAAATCCCCCCATCCCCGCCCCACGGGGCAAAAAAAATTCCCCGCCCCGCCCCGATCGCGGGGAATCCCCGCGGGGATCCGCAGAGATGGGGAATTTTGTCATCCCTAGTAAGGGCTAAGTTCTATTGGTCAGCTAAGTTGATATATATATGGTATATTGTACCCGTTGTACCATGCCTGTCACAGAACATGCACTGCTACTAGTGCCCATAATTATGTTCAATTGGTACGGTACATGAACATCCCATTAACCTTTGCAGGTGATATCAATTTATTTGCAAGATCTTCACCTCTTCCCTTTTAATTTATAGCAGAACTGTCATTTGGATCTTCAACACTTCATTTCGATGTGTCCTCTGTTAATAGACATTCTTCCAAATTAAATACTCAGGGACACATATGGACTGTTTAGTGTGTTTTGTATTAAAGGGGAAGAATGTAGAGAAAGCAACTTTATAAATCTTGTCTTTGGAGAAAAGAAAACAACAAGAACCCCACTAGGAAGACCTTTCTCAGACTCCTCTGTTGGATATGAATGTTATAATTAAACATAAGAATGTTTAAAGGTGGAAGGTACAGAGATACCGGACCTAAATTTGCTGCCCCCACAGAGGTACAATCTTGTGAACACAATAGAGTTTGAAATACAGCCACTACCATCCATATATAATTAAAACCGTCCTCATTTTAATATTAATGGTTGCTTCACCAATTGCCATAAGAAGCTGAGGACCCTCCTTTTAAAATTAGGGGATGTTGTCCCCTACAGAACTCATGTTTGAACAAGAGGTAGTCCATTCGACATTTAATATGTGAAGCAAAGATCCCCAACACCTCACATGGCTGGCATAGGCTGACATTAATCAGAGATGTGTTTGCAGTTTAAACACACACATGTGGAGAACAAAACTTTCAAACATGAAAATTAATTATAGTTAGTACACGATCAAAAACAAAAAAGTAAATATAGTTTAATATAGCATCAATCAGATTAACAAGAGTCAAAGATCTCCTCTCCTTTCGACAAAAAATAAAAAAATAAAAAAATATCCTCTCCTCAGGGAGGGAGAGTAATGTCTCTTCCTTAAGTTGTTGGACATTTGATCATAATCCTACTCCAAATATTTTAATTAATAGTCACTGTGATAGGAACATAAACTACAGGAAAACGAAATGGGTCTTGAATTTTGATTTTTCATGAGACAGAAATGTCAGTTGGCTTACATGAAATGAGACATGACACTGAAACTGAAGTTTGTTAGACATATGGCAGTAAGTAACCCCTCTATCTAGCGAAGCCGGCAGCCAACTTCTTATACTAGTATTTCTCATGGTCTGGTTTATGTTAATGACATGGCTTTTGCTTTATTTAAATTGCAAATTAATATGCTGTAATGCTTTGGGTTAACATCAACGGTCCCTAACGGGTTCATTACCCTCTCCCCCAAACAAAATCAACCTAATTATAAGGTGTGGAATGGGGTAATTAACAATGTGCCTCAAGCAATTGCTCTTGCTTCTTTTAAGCTGCAGCCGACATATTATATGAATGCATCTACTGGAAATATGGGTAATTACGTGCCAAGATATGTAACTAGCTATGAGGATTCTTCCCAGAAACTTGTCAGCTTGAGCCATGAGAATTGGCATTGAACTTTGGTGTGTTTCCACAGGGGTTGTGTTGTGCCTAATGATTTACTATTATATACTTTAGTTTCATGTAAAGATATATAGTAGTGCGTGCTTTATATGCCAAGCCACTAGTTCAGTCCGTGATGCTAATCCAAGCAACGGAATCGATAGAATACCTAAATTCTTAAAAGCTATTATTAAATGCACTCCTTTCCATTAGTACCATCATACGTGTGCAAACTTCAGAAGCTCTTTCGAGCATTTACTCCAAGATTTATTCCTGGCAAAAGAGTAAAAGACAACACCAGTTGAGCATTTAGAATAATATGAATACTATATACTATATAGTTAACAGTAAACGAAAAGATCCATAGTTATCTTAACCTTTTTTTCTTTTTGTTTCTTTTGGTTGTAAATGAACAACAATTTCACTTTTGCACCTAAATCTGGAATCGAATCGGGACTGGCAATTCTGTATATATATAGAAGCCGGTAAACAGCAAAGGGCGTGGCAAACGTGGATAAGATTGTGGGGTGTCCTTGTCCACCCAAGGAATCTCTCCTAACACGCCAGTTCTAAGCTAGGTAGATGCACAGAAAATTTGCCTTAATATATAATAGATTCAGGCACCAGGAGGGATTGATTGAAACCCTATTTAGCTAAGTATCTCTCTTCTAGTAGTAGATAAGCCAACCAGCCAGCCAGCCAAAATATTTGTCTTGGTTCTAACTAAGCTTAGCTATGAAGGGAGTTATCAAATCTAGAAAATCTTTTAGTAATAGTAGTAAGTAGTAGCTAGCTTCTAGCCTAACAAAACAAACAATGTCCAAACCATTGACCCCGTCGACAGCGCTGAGCATGCCCGGCCATGCTTCCACATCCTCACATCTCTCCACGTGGCATATCCTATTAGCTTCCCAAGTCTGTGCCGGTGCTAATTATTTTATTACCTAGTATTTCTTTCTAATGCTATTCCCACGATAACATACTGTGTAATTAGTAGCAGTAGTTGCAGTATCAAAAGAGTTCTTTTTTTAGAAAAAAATATTGAAGTGCCCAGAATTTAAATGTCAATTTTGTAGTATTAAATTGACCCATGTTGCCAGAGTTAGTTGGGCAATGAGACATGGCCTGCTTGATTAAGACCTTTTACTACTAGTACTAATATTAGCAGAGAAACTGGGGAGGGAGCTGTATAGAAAGAGACTGCTGCTTATTTCCTTCCCTCTCCTCTCCTTCCTTCCTTCCTTTCTTTCTTTCTTCCTTCCAGTCCCTTAATTATCTACCCTCTTCTTCTTCTTGTTCTTCTTCTTCTTGTTTCTTTTCTTTCTTGCAGTCCCTGAATTTGGGTTGTTGTTAGAGGGATAGATAGGTAGCTAACTAGTTCGAGGGAGAGAGAGGGCCGGAGAGATGGGGAATTGCCAAGCCGTAGATGCTGCTGCTCTGGTGATACAGCACCCAAGTGGGAAGATAGAGAGACTATATTGGCCTGTTACTGCCAGTGAGGTCATGAGAACAAATCCTGGGCACTATGTTTCCTTGATCATTCCATTGCCTAATTCTTCTTCAGGAGAAGAACACCAAGAGCAGAAAACTACTGTGCAGTTCACGCGTGTTAAGCTTCTAAGGCCAAGCGATACTCTTGCACTTGGCCATGCATATCGCCTGGTTACCACTCAAGGTAATTAATTAAGTAAAATATATAGTTTTGTCATTTGTCTTCATAAAAAACAAGTGAGGATTCTGCATATATAATCAAAGCAATAATAGAGTTGTACCCGGTGAGTGAGCTTAATTAAGTTTCTGATTGTGCATTTGTATGAATCACTACTTGCAGAAGTTATGAAGGTGTTGAGGGCCAAAAAGTCTGCAAAAATGAATAGGCAGCAATCAGAAGCAGCAGCAGCAGCAGTTGACAAGTCACAGGCAGCTATATCAGATAAGCAAAAAGCTTCAGATTGCCAACTGCAGGGAAGGAAGTCTGATGTGGAGAATAAGGATAGCCAGCAGGTAATTAATTAATATCCACAAATTAAATTAATCTGATCCTTCCCTTTTTTTTTTCTTTTCTGCAACCAAAATTTTCTTAATCGCAACCAAATTTATCATGTTGGGGTGAATTCTTCAAATTAATTGAAATGATTTTCACTACGTATCCACCAATATGCTTGTGGTGGGAGATCTTATGATATTCAGTTTTGATGAACAAGTTTTCTTCAGCGGAGAGGAGGTGTTTCTTATTCTCTATTCTACATACAACAGATATTCATCAGTTCTAATTCAATGGAAAAAGATCCCCATAGAAAAGAAATACTTCAGCTTTATGTACAACCAATTTTTTTTTTTTTTTGTTTTTTTATCAAGCGTAACTCAATCTCAAGTGGTAGTCCATCCAATCCATACAATGAAACATGCTTGTCTACTGAGCAATTAAAACGTGGAAAGCAGAAATTAAGATTCATCATTGTCTCGTTTGAAAGTTTTTCACCCAAAAAAAATGAATACTAATAATTATGATGACAAAAAAAAATTCAGGTGGTAAAGCAGCAAAAGCATCACCGACCAAGGGCGCCATCAGTAAATAATGCTGCAGCTGTGGTATCAAGGACAAAGTCATGGCGTCCCTCATTACAGAGTATCTCTGAGGCAGCAGGGAGCTGACAAATTTCCTACTTCAACTGCCTAAATTATCCGTCAAAAGTGTGATGTAGATTGCTTCTATCATCTCTAATTAATGGCTGGTTACACATAGACTCCTTACACAGAGGAAAAAAGAAGAAAGCAGACAGAAATAGTTTGAGGACTCTATAAAGGAGGTGGCTGGTCAGGTGTCTAATTAAACCATTATCTACCAGAGAGCGAGCAACCAGTTTCAAGCCATTTTCAGGCAATAATAATTTTTTTTTCCTAAAAAATCTGTATAGCTACAAAATGATCAATGAACCTGGTATTGGTTTTACAAGTAAGTTTATGTTGCCTTCATTTTGTACACGTTTATGATGATGATGGCCCAACAAGAATTAACTTCAATTATGCAAGTAGTAAAAAGCAAAAAGTCATGGGTTTGAGTTGCTCCAATTTTCCCAGTCCTCATCAACATACTTTTGGGCCCATAACAGGGCTGTTCTTGCAGCCGAAGGTGCTCCGGGTAACTTATTCTGCTGAAGAGCAACTAGCATATCAGTGAATGGTTCCACCAATAATGTCCCAGGCCCTCCATAATCCTTGTGCAAGAAGCTGCTAAATATCTGGTCAACCAATAATTCCATGCTAGTTAGCAACAATGAAATTTTTTAAAAAATTTTCTATTTCTATCCTAAAAGCATCTAAGGCATGTGAAGCCATCTATAATGATGTCCCCAAACATGAACAAAACCACCTTTGAATCAATTGGTGGAAATTGTCCAAATAATAATAATGCCCATTCTGTTTCCAGGTCAGACTGCGCTTTTGCGGGTCAATAAATAACTATTCCAAATTCAAGCCAAGCAAATGCAACGTTGCAAGGCATGAAAATGTAAAATGTCTTCGTATTATTTGTGAGAGAAAAGAAAAGAAAAAAACGCATCACGAAAATTTGGTAAATCATGCATTAGGTGCGGTGTGAGGTTTAGAGAAAATTAAACAACAGCAAATGCTGATTGTATCATATGGTTCAATGGCAGAATTTTCAGTCTTCATAATAACCAATACTGGAGAGGGGGGAAAGGTGAAAAGCCAAGCACCATTAAAATCCCTTAATCCTCGATTAGCCTGAAGAGATAGAGAAACATGTTCTGTCATAAAAATTAAAAAATGCAAAAGGAGAAAACTCTGCCTTCTCATCATCACAGGACCCTTGCAATAAATTTTCTTGGGTTTATCTCTTATACTAATTCTTCCTTTTCATCTTAACAGCTTATTAATCCGTGTGTTGCATGTGGATAATGGTAAAAAAAGTTATTATTTTTTTATAATACTCAGTAACACTAAATCCCAAAAGAAAAAAAACATGTCTAAAAATCCAAAGTTCAAGGACTCTAAGTTTGTTTATCATGGCACTTCAGACTAAATTATAGGTTAACTAGTCCAAGATTTGTGTTACTTTCTTCTCAGACAAAATCATATTAATCTCAGTATACAAGAGCTCTATGTACATTTTGTTAGCTACTTAAAACGCCCAGTTAAGAGACACGACATCACAAGTAATTCAATTATGCCCTGCATCCATAACCATGGGCTCACCATATTGTACCTAATAAATGTATAAACTCTGTCATTAAGAACTGACAGTTCACCAGATAATTTTCTGCTATTTGACCTTCTTAGATAGAACGAAGTTTTTATGCCAGGCACCAGATTCAGGTCAATCTCCTCCTGTTCTTGAGGTTTAGACTTTAGACTAAAACATAAAGGAATAAATCTTACGCTGCAGTTTGGAGTAGCTTTCAGGAATTGTGGCATGTATGACTAAGAGAGAGAGAGAGAGAGAGAGAGAGAGGTTGTCTTACTAATATTGATACATATGTGATAAGAAAAAGAAAAAATATTAAAAATACATTTATTTGTTTTCCATATTTAATTAAAAATTATAACATATTTTTTAAGATTCTGACATCATTATACCAGTTCCAATTTCACGATCCTTAATATCCAAACTTTAACCAAAACCACTGCGAATCCTTTCTTTAAGCAGATGAATCCCAATAAAGTGAAGTAGCTTTTGTCATTCTGCAAGCAATTTAGAAGTCGTTGAAATAATGTTTAACAAAACTTGTCTTGTGAAAAACTGATGAATCAAGCATCACACTGAAGGTTTTCTAGAGAAAGCCAATTCTACACCCAGATCGTTATCCACGCTTCTATCTTCGGGAAAAATCAAAACCTCATTCTTAGCATGTAACAGCTCCAATAATTAGCTACTGAAATCTCTAAGATAAAACACATGAAACACATCAAGCAACCTCCTTCATCCATGACCAAGAATTCAGCATTTTGAAGATAGAAATATAAAACCAAAATATTCCAACTTTTTTTTTGTCTCTAACAACTGATAGTTACATCACCAAATAATTTTCTACGAGTTGGCCTTCTTAGCACAGGCACATTGAAGCTTTCATACCAGGAAAAAAAATTAGGTCAACTTCCTACGATTTTCTATCTTTGGACTAGGTGAAATGATAAAAAAAAAAAGAAAAGGAAACTGTAGTCCATGAAGGTTTGGCTGGTTAACTATCATGGAGACTCACTTCAAGACTTGGAGGACAACTTGTGCTTTTTATTGCATGCAACTAAAGCTGGATTAATTTAGTATGCGTACTTTACATTTGTAGAACCAATGCTCATGAAATCTCCATTTATGCGACCGCTCCTAACTTATTGCATCCGACTCAATGTGAGACATGCATTCTAACCGATCTTTTCGGAAAATCTACTCCAGAAGTCACCACAACAATTGTCCTCAATGGACCAAACATTAAGGTTTGTTCTGTTCTTATTTTTTCTGAAAGGGAAAAGGATAAATAAAGAATAAAAAAAAAAAGATAAGAAATTTGAGACTCTCCACTCGCCAGGATTCATAAATTTTTATCATTTATCCTCCTCACTAATAATATGTGTGATGCTTCATCAATTCCTCACCGTCTCTCTACTCATCCACCATGTGTCAGTCGGGGTTGTATGCATGTATAATCTCCAGCAGGTAATGGTTAGTTTTCTCATTGCTTTTGTGCTATTGAAACTAACAAAACTGTACGTATATATAGCTAAAACTTCAATTATGAGTGGGTCATAGAAATACCAATTACAGACCGTCCATGAAACAAATCCAAAGCAGGCCCAAGGAAGGAAGGAAGGAAAGAAACAGTGTTATTAGTTATTACCAACCTCGGAGCAAACCTCGACAACTTCATCCAGAGCATCGCCAAATGTCTCTTTCTCCTTGGACAATTTCTTCCGGAGCTCAGTCCTAAACTTGTTGGTCTCCTGTAGGAAGCGAAGATTTTTAAGAAACAAGAAAAATTCAAAATACTAACTAACTACCTACCTACCTAATAGAAGAAAAAAAAAAACGTAAAATTACAATTAATGTAGTGAGTGAGTAATTAAGGAGCTATTCTTGGCTTACATATTGGGCAAATTGTGGATTGGGGTCGGGGTAGACGTACTTCTGTGTGGATCGAGCGATGGCTCTGGAGATGGGTTTTGCAGAGAAGGGGCGGTGTAGGAGGAGGGGAGGGGTGCGCAGTGTACGACAGCTGAATTTGGCGGGAGAGTGGAGACAGAGAAGAGGGGATGGAGGGAAACAACCGCAACCAAGAAGAGCTGCCATTTTTGGTTTGGCTGGATAACCAACCCAAGAAGGCTTAGATGGAGGAGTGGTGGCATCACATGGCATCGGTCTCGTCAATACTTCTTCTAAAGCCAGGAGGAGGTCACCCAACTATGGTAATTCATGGGCCTAAATGTTGAGGCTAATTTTGTAGAGCCGCCTCTAAGATTTAAGACTTACACTGGTGCCAACTAATCTCGGATAAAAAGAGGTGGTGGACATTGGGCTCAAATTAATGCATTTATTACTCATATAAGGAGGCCTTTAGTTAGGCCCAAACGAAGCAGCCCAGGGAGAGCGGGAAGAGAACTCACGACTTACTGCATGAGTTGACGGCTGGGGGTGTACCGACTACAGGAGAGAATCAAGGCCATAGGATAATGCACATGTGAAGTCTTTAAGTACCTAACTAACTATTTAGGGAAAGAGATAGAATGTATACAATAATGGAATAGTTAGGGCTTTTCTTCCTGTAAATTCCACCCACTCTTGTAATCCCTGTTGTTGCTAATCAATAAAAGTGCAAACAGAATTCGTATCAATTACTAGTATAGTAGTACTACCCTAAATGCAAACCAAAGGCATGCAACTTTCAAATTAAGTCTTGTGTTGAAAAAGTTTTAATTAACAGGGTATTTTATGATACATCGGAATCCTAATAACTACCCCATAAATCCTATCTTATCCCTAAACCACCTACAATTCCACCATTGGAATTAAACCCATGACCTCTTGAATAAACACCAAGAGAGATGCCACTATACCACAAGTTCCAATCAGACATGCATGTGCAACTATGTATTACTTCTTTCCTTTTTCAACATGTGTAATTACTTCATTTCATTTATTCTATTTCATTACATCTAATTACATCCATTCCTCGGAAAATGCCTTTTTGAGATATTCTTGTGCTGCCAGTGTCTTGTAAAACATGTGATAAATCTCTGTAGAAGATGCATATTGTTTGGAATGGATAGGTTGATAAGATTAATTCAAATAAAGTGCAATGTTAAAGTAAAGCATAACGAACCTGTGCTTCTAAATAAATTTCAAAAAGTTGTGTCAAAAAGGGTGTCCGGTAAATTCACAATACTCTTTTAAAAGCAGTGTGACCAGTTTCTGCATTCATTCATAAAGAACCTCTAACAGTATGTAGTATTTTACCTGGCAAAAAAAAAAAAAGTATGTAGTATTTTATTTTGTCTCAGTGGATATATTTAACATATGTATAGTTTAATTTGTGTTATTCCTAAAGTGGCCAGCGCAAGCTTGGATTGAAATTCTATTTCTTGCCCCACACACACACACAAGGAAATATAGTATATAATATCTCGATCGATGTACAAATATTAATTTTTACTACCTCTGAGTTATGCAAGTCAAAAGCTGTAAATATATATGGAGAAGTCACTTTCAGTATTTTATTCTATGCGGCCCAACTCAACCCATCGGGCTCAATCACAGAGGCATTGAAATTCAATTTCTTGCCTTTCCGTCATGCACTTCAATTATTTTCCTTTCTTGTTGCGGAGTAGGAATTAATTACTGTAATGTGTGGACTATGGGAGATGGAGACATTGATGTGGAATGCACTGAGCATCAGCAGTAATGTAATGTGGAAGTCGAGGACGACCACATTGATGGATCAGTAGTACTAGTTACTCTTATTCCACACGCTTTTGCTTTGTTTTTATATTTCTCCTACTTGCAAGTTAATCACGAAACCTCAAGAGAGTCACTATTTGCTGATAAGTATTAATAATATATATGATATAACCAGAATGGTAGTAGCCAGTAGCCACGATGATTCTGTGTTATAAGATACCATGTATGAACATAATGTGAAGGCTTCATGAGGAGGTGCTTTGGAAAAAGTTTGGTACATGTTCCATCAATTAAAACGTTTCAAAGAATGAATAGAAGAAGCAGAGGCAATATTTTGGTTAAAAAGGCTGGCTAGCATACACATTACTTCCTTCAACGCTAGCTCTTAACTATATATCACGACATTGCTATTGTCCTTTTGTACTCTTAATCACTTTTTAATCCTTCACTAAGACAAGAACGACAGGATAGCTTTCGGCCAAACAGCACAAATTCTTTTTCTGGGTTCAATAAAACACTTTCTCGTTTTTACCCAACTCCATGGAGAGGGTAAATCCTTGCCAATTTGGGAAGTTTTATGAAGTCCCTTTATAACTTTTGCCACTCACATATATTCAGCTTTCTTTTCCTTTGCCTTTGGACCCTAGCTAAGCATATTTTCTCACACATGCCTCTCGTCAGGTTCCACAGAGACAGAGATATATGCTATTAGCTTTATAACCTTTATGCTAATGTACAGAAACCACCTTCTTCTACGCATTACATATAAACTAACTTCAAATAGGTAGCAAATATATACATAATATGGAATGGAGAATACTGGGTGTGGTGTGGTTGAGAATATATATTGGTGATTGAACAGAAGAGTGATGAAGACTTTTGTCTGGATGCACTCTTTATTATACATGGAGGAGAGGTCCAATTAAGCACTAGCGCAAAGGCACTCACTATAAAAGAACAACACGACATCCCCTCACCCCCCCGCTCCCTCGAGACTAGCCACACTCCTATCCCTCTCTTTCAACTCCTTTTCATGGCATCCAAAGAAGCCAATGTGAGTTGGAAAGCCAAAGCCTCGCCCTACCCCTATACCAAAAGATAACTTCTTTGCCGCTCTCCCCTTAATTTCCATTATACAATCATGCACGCAGTAGGGGAAAAAAAGAAACCATTTCTAGAAACATAAGCTAGCACCATTTACGTTAGTTATCATTTCTCCATATATAATTTCTATTGTTCATTTGTGTTATTCTTTTTGTTGGTAATTTTAATAAATTAATTAAATTGACTATAGGTGAAATCACTGGAGCATGTATGACATTGAAAACATACTTTTAAAAATTAAATTTTGTGAGGAAAGAAAAGAATTTGGCCGGATCATGTGCGTGCCTACGTCTCGATGTCCCAAGCTCAGGAATAGAATTATTCAGTATTAAAGAGACAAAATGCAAATTTTTTTAGGGGTATAAGGTGGTACCATTACCATAGTTGATATCAGATATTATTCCTTTCTTTCTGCTTTTCTTTTTCTCGCTAAAGTGTGGCAAAGGGATGCTGACATTTCATGAGTACCCGAAGGACTAGGCTAGAGAATGGTGCTGTCTTGCATTCAGCATAAAATCACAAAAACTATATCCTCTGATATTGTGTGCATCATTCTAGCTTTTGAACTCTTTACTTCTCATGGGCCTATGAACCTTTCACAGGAACCCCACGAGCACGGTTTTGCAACTAAAAAAACCCATCTTCAAAAGCTGCATTTTTAGGGGTCCTCCATTTTTTTTTTATATGGCCATCGAGTAAAGTTCAAGTTTCGCTGAGAAAAAAGGGAGTAGGTAAAAGAGCTAGATTCTGCTCCCTTCACTCCCAATATAAACGTCCACCTTTCATTGGGGGGAGTGGATAAAATTCCTTTGGCTTCTTAATTTGTTGTACTTGGGATTCCTCATTTTAATTAAAGACCCGTTTCTTTTGGTAAAATTAAATGACTATATTACGTCTGGGATATAATATTCGTATGATCGAATTAATGAGTAGAGAATATGAAATTAAGTAGCAGGTAGTCCTTGGGTCCTCTAGTTATTTGTGCATTAATACACGTAAATTCTCCATTGGTCTCGGGAGGATTTTTAAAACAATTGGAAAAGAAAAACAAGCAAAATTTTCAAAAGAGTTAGTAATTGGCATGCCATGATGGTTACTACTTATTAGGTTTCAAGCTTTTGATATTGCTCTATTATAGGCGAATTATAGCTACAAGTTACTAATTAATCAGCAACAGCACAAACTCATATGGCACTATTTAATTTGGCATGATGGGAGGATAATGGTGGGAGCCAATTGCTAACAAAATCCAAATTCTAATCCTCTCCAACTTTTTCTTATAATCAAATAAAGAAGCGGTCAAGTCACCATCCTTACGAGCTATCTACCGGTTTTATATAACCCGCGTGCCAAATGATATAATATTAAGGGGCCCTTTAAACCCCAATTATCGTGGTTTTTAGCGACAAATAGCTCTTTATCAAATACGCATTTGTTTTGTTGACAAGCCAAACTGTCTTAGTTGTATATGCCTTTGGATTATATGTCTTAATTAACCCAATTACACAGATGCACGTAGAAACTTTTTGCGATCTCTTAGCTTCTTTTCTTGATAAATTCATCAATTCTTATTATACCAATAAAGTTCTTTGTTTTAACTGAGCATAAGCATTTACAATCCTTTTTTAAAATAAGGATGGATTTTTGGATGTCGTTGCCTTTGTCATATTCTTCGTCCTTCTTAATTAGTTTGATATTTATTCCGCCAACATTTTGTCACTTACTATATAAATATAATGATAGTAGCTCGATCCAGCAAGGGAAGTTTTATCTATTATTTATAATTGTGAATTGTTGATCATCACCAGAACCGGACCTTCATTTTAAGTCTAAAGTAACCTTTTTAGTGGGGAAGATGCTCTCTTATTTGTAACTATAAATAGTCCAAATCCTCAAATGGGATCCCACCAAGTTGGTCTAATCAGAAAACGCCACCTCGCTTTCACTGGATAGTGAGCTGCTACCATACCATACCAATCCATGTATACGAGGGGAAATAAAAAGAAGAAAAGGTGGTGTATGTATCCAAGATCTTAAACAACCTAGTGGATTCTGGCACCATGGCTTGTGGGATCCATGTTCCTGGAAATTACTACTTGCAACGTCTTACATTTATAATAATGTAGTATATAGTATATGAGTAAACCTTCCATTAGTGTCGATGGTTTTCTTTTCGGATATGAGACCCTGAATTGATAATATACGTACGTTATTACATGTAGTTCGAACCTAGTCTTAAGATTAGAGGTGCAATAAAGAAAGTAAGGCAAATCCCAATTGAAGCAGTCAAAAATGTACTGAGCGAACATTATTGTCAACATGCGCCTTGTTATTTATCATAGTTATGGTCCACACGAGAGCAGAATTTTGATGTGAATATGACAATTGACGAAGATGCTAGCTAGGGGGTCACAAGGCGAAGATGAGGGGGGAAAAGAAAGGGTACTTTCTTAATTATAAATTAATAATGGGTATATATATATACATATATGTGTTGGGGTTGCCTAAATTATATGGTGGCACCTTTTACAGAGCAGATGGAGGGCCACGGTGTGTTATACACATTCATGTTACTACATGCAAAAAGATGAAATACCATGTGTCGGGAATCCAGGCTAAATGACAATCTTCTTATTAGTTCTTTCTTTTTGTATTGAAGGGACTATTTATGTAAAGGAGAAAGGAGCTTTTGAGGTCGGTCGTGGCACTTTCGCCCCGCATCTCGCACATCAACTATGCACAGTTTTACTCAGCAATGCATGCATAAATATATGCGAAATATTGATTTAAATTCTTAATTTCTTTATGTTAGACTAATTAAGTACTTTCCATTATATATATTTGCATAAAAAAAGTACTTTCCATTATACATGGGCACTTTATGATCTTAATATGCATGTGATGTGACGATATAGATTATTCTTTTCAGTTTGTTAGTTTATATTTTATAGCCGTATATATGTGTGCAATTAACCAAATAATAAACCAAAATTCTCAAAAAAATAATACATTAGCAGACAAGAAATTAAATTATAGAATATTTTTAACATAGTCGAGATATTTATTTAAGATGAGATTTAATTTAGACCCTATATATTCAGCACCTATAAACTCCATAATCTAAGCTTTCATGGAGGCAGATATGTCTACACGTGGATCAGAAATGGATGGTCACAGATTGGGAGATGTTTATCACTATTAAATGGGAGCCAAAGATAGGGAGTAGTAGTGAGATATCAAAATCTGTGATGATAAAGGAGATAAAAGGAAGCAGCCATGGATTGGTCACAAGAGTGGCATGGCCAGGAGGGGCAAGGAGCAAGGAAGCTCACATCTCATGAGAGGAAATGCTTTATTGCCTGCGGGGCCAATCAGTAGTCCCTTCAAATGCCAGGACCTCCTGCACTGCACTTCGCGCGGGGTGTGGCCTCCGCTAAATTCCATACTTGTCATTGAAAGGTGTTCGTTTTACAGTAAATAAAAACAAATCACAAAGCGTCAAAGTATTCATTGTCAATCACATGCCCACCCACTGATTTTTCATCTTTTTTTTTTTTTTGCACTGAAAGATTTTTCACCATATCTTATGTTTTTGTATACTATTCTATATATAATTATAATTGATCAAAATGGGAATACAAACACGCATCAAAAGGGCCCCAAAGACCTTTCTACTTGTATTAAATATCAAGCCAAAGTTTACGCTATGTTGATGAGGTTTCTCCTCGTTGAGTGGAAAAAACAAAAGAAAAAGTATGCACACGTGTAACCCATAACACGCGTGTGGGCATACTGTGAAGGAGTCTACAATACATAATAACTTGGTTAGGCCAAGGTCAATGATCGATCAAGGCCATTAAAAGAAGAAAGAGGCAGTTCCCGCCAAAAAAGCACACATACACACGTGTGTGACATGTACCCGATCATGTAACACACAAATCACTCTCAAAAGTCTTACCAAAAATTTACTATTAATCAGCATGTGCAGTGTAGGGGAGCCGTATCACTGTGATGCCTACAAGTTTCTTGGGTGGCCATCAAGAAGCATGAGAGGAGCTAGCAGCTAGTAGCTTCACTTCCATAAAGAAAAAAAAAAAGGAAAAAAAGAAAAGAAACTAGTGCTCAACTCAAAATTTCAAAGATCAATCCCTTAAGTTCTGCCAACCACTTCGATGTCTTTCTTGCACTTCTTTTTCCTTAAGCCAAATCAAAAGGCCCCACCATCTCCACCCCACCTTTTATTCATTAATCAATGCTGCCCTTGAATTTCTTCACCCCCACTTCTTTCACACTCTAATGACTCCACTATTTTCAATGCATGAGTTGTTTTTTTTTTTCTTCCTCACACAAAAATTTTAATCAAACAAATCCCCCTCCCTCGGGAATCTGCAAGTGCCATCCATAAATAAATGGCGCCAAACCGACTAAGAAAAAATTAATAAATCTTCAAAAACTCACCAAACCCTCATTCATGGCACAGCATATATATATATATACACGGAATACTCTACATGGCTCCATTAGAGTCAATTTTCTTCTCAAAATCCTCCAAAGAAAATATCGAGGATTCTAGATGACTTGGACCACCCTGTCTTCCTTTTTCTCCTCCTTTCTTTAAATATCCAACATCCAGCCCCTCAATCAAAAACTTCCTTTGTCATCATCTACCCACAAGCAGTTATTTAATTTCCTCCTCTTATTATTATTAGTATAAGAGGAAGACGAGGAAGAGGATGATGAGTCACTAGACCTTATTCTAGCTCGGATGCTCACGCGAAGCTGGGGTAAAAAGATTTTCTTTGGTTTCCTCCCGCTATTCTCGAGCACAATAAGCCCTTGCATCAATTGGTAGCATCCCATGATTTTGTCCTGCAAAAATTGGATATGTCTTGAGGATTGGGAACATTAATTAACATAGTACTAGTATTAAGCAGTGGATATTAATATGTCAAATAAATGAATAAACATGCACGGGAAACAAACAACAATCAAAATCATTATGTGTGGTTTATCTGATTATATTCTTCTTACTTTGCTTAGCCCGTCACACCACGATTCAGCATGTTCAGGATTAACAAGAGACAAATTTGGAATTCCATTGGCAGCACAAAGCATCGCCGCCGCAGCAATGCTTGATGGCCAGTACTCAAGAAAGCTAGCTTCTGCCAAATTAACCAAAGCTAAATTAATAATATGTTACGTTACGTTACGTTCCTTTTTGTGTGTGTGTGTGTGTGTAACATAAGACAGACTAAGGATGGTGTATAACCTATGCGGTATTATTTATTCATATATATATATATATATGTCATATGTGTGTGTGTGTACGTGTACGTGTACGTATTTGCATACGTACCTTGGATATTAGATAGGATAATTTCTGTGGCCCGCGAAATCAGAAAGCCAATATAAGCTCCTGATGAATCGAGCTTGCATGCAAAGAAACAAAGGAAACTGAAGGGTGTAACAGATCGTAGCCTCCAATCCAGAACATTGAGAACTAGAAGCTCCATTCTGAGGATTGTTCTTGGTTCAAAGACATACCTTGCACCTTCAACCTACAATTGGATTTATTTATTTGCTTGTAATTAATAAAGTAGCTAGCCAGTCGGCGAATAAGTGATCATATCCTCGTTGGGGAGGTTGGTGAGATGCATAAAGAAATAGATAGTACCTAGTAGTATATAGCTAGCTACTGCGTATACCTGTAGATCCAAAAGAGAAGGAACAAGAGGTTCCTCCATTTTAGCCGCTAATGATAAGCAAGCCACGGATAAGAGCTGCCTTGGCCATCCATTTGCTTGCTGTAACAGAGTAAAAAGTACAACCAAAAAGGGAAATTTGTCATCATCAGTAAATAATACTAATGCAAAGCAAATAATACTAGTTGTTAAAAAAAACAAAAAAAAAAAGAGAGTAAAATGATGATAATATCTGATTTCGATTACTTTATTATCCCTCATCGTAATCCTCGTAATCACGCCAATAATATTCGCACGTGCCGAAAGCTAAGTATACAAGTAAAGTTTTAGAAAGCAAAGTATATAATATACATATGTAGTACAAAACTTTATAGAGGCATAATAAATATACTGCTATAAAAGTTCGACACCGGACTCTAAACTCCAAGGGCAGGCAAGCCTAACAAACAAATGTACTTGCTCGGTCGGATACATGTTTTTTGCTTTATCTTTTCATCTTAGGATTCATGTTTCAAAATAATCAACAATTATTACTCCTGCAATATTTCCTAAAAATATAAATATAGAACGGCACCATTAATTATTAACTCACTCTCGTCACATTCCCATCACACTATACATTGTTAGGCACGTACACACGTCGCTCTCCTATTCTGACAAAAAGTCCACATATAATATAACTAAACTACCCCATTGTCAAAATGGTTCAATTATTTTTCCAAATTTATTTTTCAAGTTATTTATAAGGAATGATTATGTTAATTAACACAATTAACCCATTACCGGCAAGTTGCGAGAATAGAGGAACCGGTCTAGGTAGTTGACGGCGAGATATGCAGTCAATGGTTGGAATCCATAATATACTTGCACCTGCCAGAAAATAAGAACACAAGTAATCAAAGGTTAGTTCATATACACTAATTTCTCAATCCACGTACCATCTGCAAAACACGTATCATCTAACAACAAGTTATGCCCGGTCTACATTAATTGAAGACAAGTAAAACCATGATACATATTTAACCTTATTATATATACCATGAATCTTGTCTTCTTGATTCTGGAGAAGATGATACTACAGGCAAGGAAAGGCAACAACTGGAGGACTTTGATATAATGGAACATAGTTTCTTCGATGATGGTATAATATGGTGATAAAGAGTAAACTTGAGGTTTCTTAGTTATTTCTTACCTTGAGAATCCATGCAACAGATTCTTCTCGAGCGGATACATCAAGAGACCGAGATTGGAACCTAGAGAGGTAATCCACACCGGGCAAGAACTTCCTCTCATCTTGGATGAACCCAGCTATGGATTCTTCGATGACGGTGCCCGGAGATTCCAGGTCGCACGACGAGCTTCCCGGCGACTCGCCGGAGACTATCTCCGAGGAGTCCTCGCCGCACAGGAGGTCGGACAAGCATTCTGAACAAGAAACCGACATGATTCGCTCCGATGCTTTCTCATTATCTTTCCATCACCTTATTTGTGGGTTTGATCATTAATCTGCCTTGGCCGGAGATATCACCGGGGAGTGACCGGAATGCTCGTGGTGTGTGAGAGTGGAGTGAGGTTTTGTTGGGGTAGGATTTTGGGGGGTTTCTATTCTATGTACAAGAAAGAATGTCAATGAATCATCTATGTTCGTTAGATATAAATATGAGAAGATTTTGTTTTTTTTTAATTTATTTATTTTTGCTTGGATGGGTTGGTTAATATGTTTTTTCCTTTCCCTTTTTTGGATGGCTAGACTTGGAGATAGTCATTTATAAGTCTTTAACTAGCCTCAAAAATTAGAGAATGAAAAATAAATAGAGAATAATCTCCAAATATGGTGTGGATTGTGGGTCTCCCTCTGTTTTATGATAATAATACTACTCTGGCATAAGAAACTATTTGATATGTACATGTCATTCTATGGTCTTTTTGGAGTATTATATATTACAAAGAATTGAACTATTAATTATTTACATATTAATATAAAAGAAGTTAATTCGCTAGCTTTAAAGGGTCATAATTAATATAAGATGTATAATATATTGCGTATATTATTCAATTTGCCACTAAAAATTATCTACTCATCAACATTAAATTATCAAGACGTAAAAAGTTATGAAGTTTAGACATGCTATTTACCTCTCATTAAATTCGAATTGTCGAGGACTTTTATATATCAGCCAATGGATATATTGCATTGTCTTACCACTTTCGTGTAAGTTTTAACTCATAATATATAGGTAAGAAAATAAAAATTACTACTTCTAGAAGGAAGAAGATAATTTTTAATTTGAACAAGTACAAAGTTGAAAATATAATTACATTTATATTTGCCTATAAAAAATATTGACAAATAAATTTTTTATTAATTATATTCATATATAGTAACTTTTTAAAATTATATACGTATAAGTTTTTAGTTTAAAAAAAAAAGAACTTCCAGTACATGACAAAAAAATTATTTTTAGTCAAAATTCTATAAAAAAAATTTAGCTAATTATAAATCATATTAAACTTCATTATTGCAACGTTTCTAAAGTTTGATGATTTATTTTTTAAAAAAAATTTGTCATGAGGGAATTATAAAATTCATCCTTAAAAAAACTCTCTAATATACATGTTATGTGATGTACATGATATTCTTTTTGTACATGTTAGGGATATTTAACACATACTACTATGATTAGAAAATTTTATATTACAAACTTGAACTATTATTTCACTATACGATCCAATTTTTTTTAATAGATTTTTCAGAATTTATTTTAAACCTTAAAACTTTTTAGATTTTAAATTTATCTAAAATTATTTTTGTAACAGCCCAGGTAAAAATTTGGATTTTTATCGGACTGTAAAAGTCGTTATACAGTGATTTACCTTTGAATTTAATCTTGGGTAATTAATTCAAGGTAAATCGGGCATCGTTTTTCGGAACCGAGGTTTTTTCCGCGCTCGGGATTTTTCCGTGGATTTTACGGACCAAAGTTAGTATTTTTCGGGTCCCGGAATCCTCAGAAAAATCAGACCAGAAATAAACTAAGGAAGTGTATCAGTTATTTTCTGGTCCGGACAGAACCCGCCTCACATGCAGCTCTGTGGTGCATGATTGGGGGCTGCGCCGCCTCTTTCCTGTTTAACCTGTGCTTCACCTTTTTCTTGTGATGCCTGCTCCTATCCTCAGAACCTACCTGCAAACACAAAACACCCAGTTTCCTTCCTCAGTCACAAAAACAGAAAAAAAAAACAACCACACACACCCAACCACCACACGTCACCGTATCACCAACCCCATCTCCACCTTCATTTCTTTTCTTCTTCTTCCTTCAGTCGCCACCTTCCTCCCTCCTTCATTTTCCTCCCTGCCTCACCGTCGCACCGTCCTTCCTACTGCATCGCCACCGCCATCGTGTCCTCCTCGCGTGCGACAGTCGAGCCGCGAGCCTCCACGCGCCACCACCTGCAGCAGCAACGTCGCCGACTCCTTTGTCCACGCATCACGCCGTCCCTCCCGTCGCCGCACCTGCTTCACCGCAACGCTGCCGTGTCGCCCTGCTCGCCGATCGTTTCGCCGCAGCCTGCAGCTCGAGAGGTGAGCTTGGGTTGATGACGACCCGGTTGGTTATGGCTTCGAGTCGGGTTGACCCGAGTTTATGTTGGATTTTTGGAGCTGATGGGTCGCGGGCTGGGTTTTGGGCTGTGTAGCTGGGCCTGTGCACGGGCCTGCACCTAGGTTCCTATTGGGGCCTGGGTTTGGCACTGTGACTGAAGCGCCCCGACCCGTATTTACCGTACACGGTAAACACGTGCCAGAACTATTCTTAGTAACAGAACAGACAGTACATCGCAGTCAAAATATTACACGGTAAAATTCAGATACAACAAATGTACAATGCAACATCCGTCACCCACACTCGGGGACTGTTATTCAATCCACTCTCAAGCTTAACATAATAACACAACCCACAATATCAGCAACACAAGCAATATAGGAAAGCAGCACACATATGACACAGCAGCGGAAGACTTAAATGCAGATGCAACGGGGTATGGATCCGGAGTCAGGTGGAGAAGAAAGCAGCAGCCAACGAACATCGTACCTGAACTACGATCAACCAAACTTACGGGATGAAACCCCGCAGGTGAGGGGTGAGTCCGAAGTGCTCACCGACGAAGGATAAACAGAGATATATATTCAACTGTAATACTTTCGAAGTAAGCACAACAATTTCAATAATAAGCACAGAGAATCTCAACACAAGAATACTACCATAAACAACTATACTAAGACCATAAGAATGCTTAATTATTTTCTTATTACCAATTTTATCTTCCGGGCCCGTCACTGGACAAGCTAGGGTCGTACCTGGTTATTAACTAATTCTGGATGCCAGGCCCAACCACAATCCGGGATCAACATCCCAATATCAACAATCCGGGATCAACATCCCAATATCACAAATCCGGGATCAACATCCCAATATCACAAATCCGGGATCAACATCCCAATATCACAAATCCGGGATCAACATCCCAATCAACCAGCCCACCGGCCATGACACCACAGAGCTAGTCTCTAACCATCTAGTCGTACCACTACTTTCCAAGTGACAATTATATCATCATCTCAAAATCAATTCCAATTCCTTTACTCTATTCTCAATTATCCAACTTTCCATTATTCCAGATTATTTCTCAGATCAACTTAACAACAGACTCATAACATCAATTAATCACAGCTTAACAGTTCAGCACTATTCAACACAGTATCCACGTGTCTAATCATAATCCAACAACAGCATCAACAAATTCCACAACAATCAAATAACAGTCGATAATCAGTTCAGCAGTTCAATCAAACAACAAAACAAACACAGTACTACAGGCACATATCTAAGGTTTTCCATCCTCACCTTAGCCGATATCAAGTTTGGAAATGCTCCACAGACTCCAAGTCCGGTTCCTCAGGTATCTGCTCGTTATCAACTCCTATATCAAACAAATAATATGCACACATAAGTGATATGCAATGTCATGCTACTACTGTATACCGAAAATTAAATACGGACTCGTCTCGGTTACTTCCCCGGGTTATTTCTTCATTTTCATCATCATTCGCCATTTATTTCCAGTGTCTAAAATAATACTATACTTATACCTTTACCCAGATACTATTTCGGTACAATACCCCTTTGATAATACCCTTTCCATTTTTATTTTCCTCCAAAATAAATATTATTTACCATATAATATACTTTTTCCAAAAATATATTTTCTAACAATTATTTTTATTTTCCAAGTTATTCTAGTGTCGAAATTATTTTCCCTCCCAGATTTATTATTTTTCCAGATTACATTTTCTTTCTTTTTTTTTTTTAAAAAAAATTCGGACTGGGCCCAAACAGTGCTGGCCCAGACCTACTACTTAGACCCAACCCAGGCCCCAAATAGGAACCCAGGTACAGGCCCAAGCAGGAGGCCCAGTCGCGCAGCCCACCCGGCCCAATCACAGATTAACCCACTCAGCTCACCCAGCCCGTGAGACTCAACCCACATGGCTTCCGGGTCTACGGGTCGACCCGCCCGTCACTCCATGTGAAACAGGTCGCTCACCTTGGTGAGTTGCAGGTGGCGTACGACGAGGCGGCACGGCAAATCGGGCACGACGGGATGCGACGCGAGGAGGAAGAGACACGACGCCGCTGGTGGCAGTGCGGCAGGAGGCAGGGCAGAGGGGAGAGGAACACCGGGTCGGAGGCGGCGGGTGCGAATGAGGAGAAGGCGGGGACGGTTGCGACGGCTCTGCTCGCGGAGGAGAAGGAGAGGAAGGAGGAAGAGAAGAGGAAGGCAGCGCAAGGGGAACGTGGCGGCGGTGTTGTCGGTGGCGGCGACGACTGGGTGGTTTGGTGGCAGCGGGTTCACGGGAAGGAAGAAAAGAGAAGAAGAAAGGGAAGAGGGGGTGTGGCTTTTTGCAAAACGACGCAGTTTTGCTGACTTGTGTGTGTTGTGTGTGTGGTTTTGTTTTTTTTTTTTTCTGGTAGCTTAAGGTTGCACTGACTTGAGACGAAGAAGAGAACTGAGGCTGTGTTTGTGTTTGCAGTAAGTGGGGGTTCTGGTTTGTAGGTGTTGGTGGTATGAGGGGTGTACTGGGAGGAAGGAAAATAAAGAATGAAGAATACAACAAAAAAACCAATCATGCAGAACACTGGTGTTACACGGGCAGTTTTACTAGCCATTCACATGCTCACAGTGAATGGCGGCTGCAGCCCCGCACTGTGCAGCATATGAGGCGGGTTCTGTCCGGACCAGAAAATAACTAATGTACCCCCTTGACTTAATTTCTGGTCCGATAACTCGGGGTTAATCCTGACTTTTCTCGACATTCCTGGACCCGAAAAATTTCAACTTTGGTCCGGAAAATCCGCAGAAAAATCCCGAGCGTGGGTCATGGCTCGGTTTCGAAATCCGATGTGTAAATTACCGTTAATTAATTACCCAAGATTAATTTTAATGGTAATTAACTGTAAGAATAAATTTTACAGTACCGGTAAAAACGTAAAAATTACCCGGGCAGTTACAGTGCAAGACCTGGGCTGAAACTATTTGGCCCAGTCCGATTTCAATAAATAAATAAAAAAACATATAGATTATAATATAAATATTTCTGGGAAAATAATTTTATGGAAAAAAAGAATTTTCTGGAAAATAGACAAATTATTAATTTGATCAGATATAATTATATCCTTTGAAAAATTATTAAAGAGTAAATAATTTTAGGAAAAGATATATACTGTGATTATATTTTTTGGAGTGTTATTATTTTTCTAGAAAATTATGGAACTACCTTTGGAAAATATATATAGTATACATAGTTAATGTTTCTAAAAATATATAATTGTTTCTTTTAATGTAATTTGTCTTTGGAAAATAAAAATGTATATTTATAAATTTGTACTTTTGCAGGAAATAAGCCTATATGATTATATCTTCTGGAAAATGGAGTTTTCTAAAAATAATAATATTTGGTAATTATATTTTGGCAAGTATAATAATTTTATGGAGATGATGACGTATAACCGAGGGGGGGTTTAATTTATAGTTTATGGCATCATGGCATACTGATTATGTGCATCTTATGTGTGCATTTGTTATTTGTTATATAGGAGCTGGTATCGAGCAGTATTCCGAGGAACTGGCTTTGGAACCTGTTGAGATTCCATAACTGATAATCGGATAAGGTGAGGATAAGTAATTATTTATATACTGCCCATAATATCATGTTGTTGTTTGTTCACTATGTGTGATATTTGCTGGTATGATATTACTTTTGTGGCTATGAATGGTTTGTTGTGATAATTAAGTTGATTGTTATTGTCATTGATGTTGTTGGAAATATTGCTTCTGTTGAGTTTGTTATGGTTGTTGTTGGGCTGTTAGCAGAGGTTTGTTTTGTTAGCTGTGGTCTAGGTTTGATATCTTGGGAAGGTATTCTAGGATGATGATATTCTGAACTAATAGGTTTCTCGAGGCTTATGATCATTATTGTGATGTGTTGTTGGGTTGTTGATAGAGGATCAGTCTGTTTATTGAGTTATAGGTTGAATGAATTAAGTTGTGGAACAATTGGAGTTTTGTTGGAATGATGATGATTGTATTGTCACGTGGTGAGTTGAGGTACGACCAGATGGTTAGATATTGTTTTGTGGTGGCCATGATCGGGTTACTTAATATAAGGATGTTGATCCCGGTTTGATATTGATGTGTATGATTAATACACACTTTTTGGGCCTTTAATTGGTTAAGTTTTGGGCTTGATTTCATTGTTTTGTTTTAATTTATTTAGTTTTTCATTTATTTTAATAAAGATAATCCTTTCTCCTAGTTTAGTTGTTTTCAGGTATAATTTGATAGATGGAGATAGATTCTGAAGATAAGGATAGCTTCTAAAAGATATGGATAAGGATAGCTTCTAAAAGATATGGATAAGCTGCTCAATTATCCTGGATGGAAATGGAGATAAATATGGAGAATTATCCTCATGTGCACGGCCTGCCTGTGTGGAGTGATTTCGGCTATGCAGAGATTTAAAATCCCATTATCCAGGATTTATCTTTCAAGATAATTGGAGGATATTTATTGAATTTGAAATTAGGATTATTTTATTGGCATTTATCTATGTAATCAAATTCAAATGGATTATATTTGAATTTAGATAGACTAGATCCTAGATTTGAATTCAAATGAGAAATTTCCTACCATCCTTTCCTGGAGCCTATAAATAGCAAGGCATTCTAGAAGGAAAGGATACACTACACACACTTCACTCTCATTCTCTCATTCTCTCTCAAATTCAAGAGTAGTGCTTCATTAGTTCTTTAGACGAAGAGGAGGATTGCTACCTGGAATGAAATTCATAAGTATTTTCTTCTCTCTTGTTATGTTGAGCTAAATCTTTAAAGTTTAGGAATTAGGGGAGGTAGCTTGTCTATTCAATGATGCTATTTGTTTTATGAATTGCTTTTAATTCCTGAATGATCTATTGTTCATTAATTCAATCCTAGGGCACTTAACTATACTATTTAACTGGCCATTAGATAGTATAAATTCTAGGTAGAGAATTGTTAAGTGACAGCGTCAATAATCTACTAGAATTGCATAGGTTGAACACTAGAAACTTACCTTGAGGAAGGAAGACCTTCTAGTGAGGAATATAATTTGCTTAAGTTGACTGTGCATGAATGCCTTAGTTGTTTCTTCGCTAGTGAACACGAAGTTGAAATAGCTAAGTAGGGTTTAAGTTTCGCCACGAGAGTGGGTTATTTATTCTATTTAATCAACTATCTTTCAATGAACGTAGAAAATTCAGGAGTTAGGTCAATTTGTGGTTGCATAGTCTGCTTATGCATGCATGCTGCATGATCAACCTGTGCATGGTTTTAAAGTAAAGCATCTGAGAATAGGTAAGTGAGCCCCCGAAGTCCTAGACATCTTTTGAATATTGAGAATCCATCTTTTATTATTTCAGCTATTTATTTTCTACTCAAATCCAATATTTATTTGCCAAGACGATCACGAATTATTAAGCGATTAGTACTTAACCTGGTCCCAGAGGACGACCTTGATTGCTACAACTATCTTTGCACTTGCAGAATAGCGTTCAAGTTTTTGGCGCTGTTGCCGGGGACCGACATTAATATTAATTATCTTAGTAATTAGGTCGATCTAGGCCTGTTACTATTTATGTTTTCTTTCTATTTCTTTTCCACAGGGCTCTAGCAGGTGTATGATCAGGACAAGAAGTAAGGGACCACCTTTACCACTTGATTCTGAAATTGAGAAGACGTGCAAGCTTCTCCGAAAACTACGCCTGGAGAAGAGAGCTGAAGAAGAAGAAACAGACTCATCCGAAGAAGATATGGGAGACAACACCGTGAGGGGCAATAACATACCTCCTCCTGTTGAGGGCGATGAAATTCCACCTGGAGGAAGGGTAGATGGGCAAGTTGATCCTTCTGTCAATGCAGCAAATCAAAGGCCGCAACTGCGAGACTTTATCATCCCAAGGCCTGAGGTCTTACAACCAAGTATTGTTCGCCCAGCTATTCAAGCGAACAACTTTGAACTCAAGCCTGCACTGATCAGTATGGTACAAGGATCGCAGTTTAGCGGATCACCCTTGGATGACCCTAATACGCAACTTCAAAGTTTCCTAGAAATATGTGATACTTTGAAGATAAATGGAGTGACCACTGATGCCATCCGCCTTTGCCTATTTCCATTCTCTCTTCGGCATAAGGCAAAGGCATGGCTAAATTGAAACGCCCCGACCCGTATTTACCGTACACAGTAAACAAGTGCCGGAACTATAACGACCCAACCAAATAACCCCAGCATACAGTATATACAACAGAAACTTGGGCTCAACAGCCCAAAATAAAAACATCAATAACATCATAACCGGCCCAATGGCCCAACAACAATAATAAACAGCACAGCGGAAGACTTAATAACTCACAAAGACACTGTATGCGACATTGATGCAAACTATGGATCCAAGTTCTGTCCAAGGGAGAATGCCGCAGCCTGTCTGGAGTGCACCAAACCTGTACCACAAATAACTCATCCTACGGGATGAAAGCCAGCAGGTGAGGGGTGAGTCCGAAGTGCTCACCGACGAAGGATAAACAATCAATATGCAACACTAAAATTACTCAAGGTCGAAAACAGGTAAAAACAGCCAAAATAAACTAATCCAAAAGACTCGACCCAAAACTGGTCCAAGACCAAAAAAACTTAAACAAAAACCAATTTCCAATTTTATCTTTCCGGGCCCGTCACGGATAAGCTAGGGGTCAGACCTGGTTATCAACATATTTCGGGTGCCAGACCAAATCCAAGAAAACCCAGGGATCGACATCCCAAAAATAAGAACCCAGGGATAGACATCCCAAATATAATCACGGGATAGACATCCCAAGCATAGACATGCTTATCACAAGTAACCTAGGTCAAGGCCACCACAAAACAGTCTTAAACCATCGAGTCGTACCACTACTTACCACGTGACAATTATATTATCGTCATCAAAATCAAATCACAGGGATCAACATCCCTAACCAAAATACTGGGATAGACATCCCATCCAAACTGAGGATTGACATCCTTATCACAAATTATTAATTAATCCGTTACACTTTATACCAAAAGACAGAACAATAGACATCCAAAACTCAAAGCACGGGGATAAACATCCCAAAATCAAACAAAATACTGGGATAAACATCCCGAACCAACGACCACCAACAGAGCAATAACCATCAAACACAACAACCGAGTAATATAGGCACATATTGAAGGAAATCCATCCTCACCTGATATGTCTCTGAAGCCGGTACAAAATCCATATAGCTCTGTCTGTCCCTATATCACGTCAATACATGCAATCACTTAAAACGCACATCAAAGAATGCAATGCATGAGATTAATTTCTTATTCGGCTTATCCACAATTAACATCGTTATCATTGTTTCCAAACCCATTCCCATTAAACGTTGCTATGACGTCCGCAAAATAATTATAACCATAAAATACTCGTAGTTTGTAATGTAAATAATATTCCATAAAATGATTATTTCTGATAAAATAGCAATAAATACGTATACGTTTAGTAAACAAGATTATGAGATAGTGGTAACGATAAATTCTTCAAAAAAAATATATCCCATAATAAATCCATTAAATAGGGAAATACTTCCATCGATGAGAAATTAATATAACCAATATATATATAGTATAAAATAATTTTATCGTGATGTTGCAAAAAGATAATAATAATATTTATAAGTGCACATATATACAGGTACGACCGATAATTGCAAACAAAGTAAGGATCTTAATAACACTATAATTTAATAGATTAACACATGTATATAGTATTTATTTTTTTCTAAATATATATAATAATATTTTCCAACACAAAATATAATTACCTTTAATTTTCGAAGTACATATATATATATTCCATAACCATAATTTTCCAGGAAAAATAATATATATATTAAATTTCCAGAAATTATTTTCATGGTATATATATATTTTTCCAAATAATTTTAGTTTTTCCAAAATATAACTTAATTATTTATCAAAGTATATATATTTATATTTTTTCTCAAAATACCAGAATTAAACTAGCCATAATTTTCTCAAAGTAAAAATGTATTTTTTTTCAAAATTAACTACCAGAAAATAAATAAATATATATATTTTTTGTTTTTTTTAAATAAAAACGGATCGGGCTGAATAGGACCAAGCCCACGCTTGCACTGTGCCAAGCCCAGCCAGCCCACGCCCAAGCCCAAAGCTATACCTAACTCAGCAGAAACGACCTGACCAGATGAAACGGGTCGAGCGCGGCCTCACCTCGGGTTGCAGCGGCTGGCGTCGACGGTAAGAGCGCGAGGAAGGGAAGCGAGCGCACCAACAGCAGCGGCGGACGAGGGCGACTCCATGGGCGGCGGAAGACGACGGGGGAGGCGGCGACAAAGCGGCGACGACACGGCGAGCTCGATGGTGGCGGCGGTGTGGCGGGAAACGGCGGGGAGCTCCTCCTGGTGAACAGTGGCAGGGGAGGAACTGGGTGGCGACACTGTTCATTTTTTTTCTTCTTTCTTTTTCTTCTTTTTTTTCTATTTTTCTTTTCTCTCTTTTTTTTAAATTTCTTGTATTTTATTTTTTTTCTTCCTTTTTTTTTCTTTTTCCTCTCTTTTTCTTTTTTACTTCCTCTCCTCTTTTTTTTTTCCTGATTTTCTCCATCTTTTTTCTGTAACAGCCCGGGTAAAAATTTGCATTTTACCGGGACTGTAAAAACACTTTGTACAGTAATTTCTCAAATAAAAATAATCATGTGTAATTATTTCAGGGTAATTTACGCTTCGAATTCCGAAACCGAGCACTGCCCCGCGTTTGGGATTTTTCTGCGGAATTTCCGGACCAAAGATGGAATTTTTCGGGTCCAGGAATGTCGAGAAAAATCGAGATTAACCTCGAATTATCGGGCCAGGAATTAAGTCAATGGGGTACTAGCAATATTTTTCGGACCGGACGGGACACGACTGCATAAAGCAGCCGCCATCTCCTGTGTGCCCGTGAGACCCTGTCTTCCTCTGTGCTGAACGTGACCCCTGTCTATATTATTTTATTTTCCTTCAACTGCAATCATCTCCAACTTCTCCTTCACCTGCAAAGAAGAAAAAAAACTTATCATCATACTTCTCCAAGCCATTCCCTTGAACCTGCAAATCCACAACAAGGAAAGAAGAAAAAAAAAAAAAGAAAACACAAAAACAAACAACACACCATACACCCCAAACGCCGTCGTATACCATCTTCCCCTTCTTCCTATTTCTCTTTTCTTTCTTTTCAGTTTTCGTTTCTTCCTTCCCGAGCCACCACCCAGCCGCCGCCGCCACCGACAACACATCCCGCTCCACCACCTACCCCGACGCCGTCTCCACTCAGCCGCCGACTCGAGGAGACCGTCGCCGCCTGCTCTCGCCGCACGACGCGCCGGACACAGCTGAGACCCGACGGCCCTTCCGTTTGGATCCGACGCTGTCGACCCTCGCAGCGACGACCACCGCGACTGCAGCACGACACCGCCGCGCCACGCCTCGCCATCGCGTCACCATCTCCTCTCCTGCGCCGTCTGCCTGCTCCGTCCGTCCCCGCGCCGCTGAAGATCATAACCCCAAGGTGAGCAACCGTCAAGGTGACGACCCGGGTGTGAGGAGAACGGGTCGGGATGACCCGCGAGAGGGAAACGGATATGGGTAGTTTTAGGTGTGGGCTTGAGGATTGGGTTTAGGCTAATGTTTGGGCTAGATGTGTCATGGGCTTGGGTATTTAGGCTATTTGGACCGGTTGGGCACGGGCCTGCTGCTGGGCTTGCCTGCCTTGGCCTGAGCTTAGTGGTTAGGATTGGGCTTGGACTTGGCCCAGTCCGAAATAAATAAAAAAAAAA
>JAKUCV010001413.1:0-39381 GCA_028386065.3 Turnera subulata
GGATTCAGAGGTGGAATACATCGCCGACAGTTTGTTATGTAAGACTGAGAAGTTACAGATGATGTACCTGGGCTTGTCTTTAAATGCGAACATGCGACTAGCTAAAAACTGGGATTCCGTGGTGAAAAAATTCAAGTCAAGATTGCATTCTTGGAAGGACCGGTTCTTATCTTTTGCGGGACGGCTAGTTTTACTCAATTCTGTACTCTCCTCTTTGCCACTCTTTTATTTGTCCATGTTCGTCATCCCAGTGATTGCGGAAAAAAAGTTGGTTCGTATACAACGTACATTTCTTTAGGGGGGTGTCTCTACATCTAAAAAGCTTTGTCTCATAGCCTGGGATAAAGTAGCGAAACCTAAGAAGCAAGGTGGTTTGGGAGTGGAAAATTTGCTACTGAAGAATCAGGCATTATTGTTTAAGTGGGTCTCGAAATATCATCACCATGGTGGCTCTTTACAGAGGTCACTTTTACATGCGAAGTGTGGAGTACCGGGGAGTCCTTTCACTCCTTTTTTCAATGCAACTCGGGCTTTTCCAATTTGGAAAAAATATTCTCCATATCAGTGATTATGAGGGGTTCTCTGGTCTGCCTTTGCAATCAGGGGTTGTCTTATCCGTTGGTAATGGGGATAGGATTTGTTTCTCGGAAGATACTTGGTCTATACTAGGTTTTTTAAAGGATGCTCTTCCATGGCTATTTTGAATTTCCAAGTTTTGGAATGCAACTCTACAGAAGGTGTATCAGCATGGATATTTGTCTCTTGTGCATGGGGATGCATGGGAGAGAGCTTTGTACTCTTGAGAGTTTGACACTTGTCAGTAGCTTCTTGATGTGCTTCATAACTTGCTGTGCTTGGGGGATGTTAAGGACACTTGGTTATGGCTTAGGAGCAAACATGGCGACGATTCAGTAGGCAGTGCTTATTCCCGCTTGTGCGACCCTATGCAAAGGTCGCAGCCTCTGCCTTGGCTGCCTTTTGTGCCACCACATATTACATGCTTCCTTTGGCGTGCCCTCCATGGGGGTCTTGCAGTAAAGGCTGAGCTCTTGCGCAGGCATATCATCGATGTTGGTGAGGCGGTGTGCTCTTTGTGTGGCAGGGATTTGGAGGATTTACCTCACTTATTTTTTCACTGCTCAGTTGTTGTGTCCTTATGGACTCGATTATGTCGTTGGTGAGGGGTTTTATGGGTTAGTCCCAATACGGTGGCTTCGTGGTTTTTGCATTGGTCACAAGTGGCCGGGTCTAGTCAGTCACAGCAAGTTTGGATGCTACTTGGTTTAGCTCTCTTGTGGACAGTGTGGTTGTCACGCAATGACTTGATTTTTGCAGGAAACCAGTATGTGTTGATCAGTTGTTTGACTTGGTTTTACTTAAGGCCTTTTGGTGGTTCAAGCTTCACCATCCCACCTTCCCTTATAATGTCGGGGCTGTCTTTGCATCCTCTGAACCGTTTTTCAATTGGGGATTTGGAAAGGCCGTCGTCATCTGGTATTCGCGAAATTGACGGCTTCGGTGTGTTACTTCTACATGGTGCAATAGATAGATTTTACCTCTGTTCTCTAACTTTTTTGTACAGATAACATATCATCAATAAAGAACTTCATTAGCATCAAAAAAGAAAGCACCAATTCTTGCTAACTAGCTGACATTGAATGATAAATTTCTTGGAGGGTAGCCTCAGGAGGATTTCTATCAGTAAGGAATCAGGCAGATCTTGGATGGAGGATGCTGACATGGTTTTGTTGCCGACCTCCTTGGTAGGGTTAGGATAGGGTTAAACTCTTTAAAAATTTCATTCTTTGGTAGTAGCTTACGATTCATATTGTATAGGATTAGGGTTTTTGGTTTTATATATACGGTAGTATTAATTGGGGGTTACGATTTTTCCTTTTTTTGTATAAAATTTTTCCCATTTTTTTTGTTTTTGGTAAGAAAGGAGGGCAGTTGCCCTTATATTGATTGGGGGTTAGTTTCCTTAGGAGGGAAGAAACGTAACTTCTTTAACCCCAATTGCATAAAAAAAAACTCTTTAAGCCATGCAAGAGGCCATTTGTCTGCGTTGATGATGGGCGCCGAATTAAACCAGAGCCTTGCCAAACTTTTTTTTTTTTGAGAGAAGGAGTATTCTTTGTTCATATAAATTGATCTAAAAATCTGAAATTATATAGTTGAAGATCTAATATAGCAAAAGCAAAAGACAAATTCAACACAAAAATTTTTCTTAACCTACTACATAAAAATACACAACGTGAGGATTTACAAAGGCACACTACTCTCGCGAGCATCAAATCCACTATAGTCCGTGCAGCAATCACCATGCCAAACAGGTAAATTTGAGACATGGGAGAAAATATAATTTTGTTGGTAAATTTGTATAGTAGATAGAGAATCATTCTTCAAATCGAATGTTCCTCCATGACTTTTGGCTCCCATTGTCTTATTTTAAATACCAAAAAGGGTGAGAAAACTCCAAAAGGAGATAAACCAACTCACAAAAATTGAGACTAAACCCACAAAAAGTGGGAGTAAACCAACGAAACTAAAAGTAAAAAGAAAAAACTAGCTAGTTGAAAGAAATTTTGGTGAGGGCTTAGCGCCGGAAGAAAGTCGGCGGCAGCCCCAACCTTTAGATAATGAAAAAATCCTTAGGTGCGCTAAATAATCCTGCCAAACTTCTTTAACAGCACGGCAATTTCTAAAAAGATGTAAACAGGTTTCTGGTCTTACCATGCTTTAATAATTCTATAATTAATTTTATATAGCTCTTTTCCATTAGCATTAGCTATCACTGGAAGAGGAGGGGTAGCGTGAAAATGCAATTGTTTTGTTTTTTTTTTTTTGTTTAATTCCATCGTTTAAGAAGGGGGAGGTCCTAGAGGAGATAGATTATTGCGATTTGCGCAATCTGATAGTTCCTCCAGCACTCAGGTAAGGTTTTGTTTGATTATTTTATTTAAAAAAATTATCATTATATTTTAATTAAGCACAAAAAATATAGATGTTTTTGTATTTAAGAAATTATTGCATTATTTATTTATTTCTTTGAATCAGATTAAATCAATGGATTAATTTTAAATTTATGTTTTAGGTTTTAAATTTTACACAGGTAAATCAAGGACAATTGATTCATTTTTCAAAAGAAAAACAAGTCATGAAGAAGGAGAACAATCTACAATGTCAACAATTGCTTATTCTTAGCTTTGCTCTGCATCCTTGAGAGAGCCTTCAGTTATTCAGCATTTATAAAATTTACCTGCTTGTTGTTGAAATGTTTTATTCTGAACATTTCACTACCCAAGGCCTATTGCATCGAAAAATACAGCTTCAGCATTTGAACACGATGTTTTAAATCATCCTGAGATGGGGTGGGAGGTTTATCAGGTGCTCATGAGTTATGACAGTGGCTAGTAAAGACAAACGCAGAGATATATCCATTGATCGATGGATTGATTAAACTAGTATTATTTTTTATAAATTATATTTTGTGTTTTGCCCCCATGAAATTTGGTCTAGCTTCGCCTCTGAGAGGGGTTTTCCTTTTTATGGTGAAGAATGATAGGTTTCAACCAATTTGGAGTTAGTCCAAATGGTAAACAATTGGTAAAATTCTCAGGAGAAAATAGTGTATAAGTGTGGGTTTGTTGTAGCACTGTTAGTTAGTGTTCTGTTTGGATTGGGTTTGGTCTCAGTTATCTCTTTGATAACGATTCCATCCCTTTTTTCCTGTCGTATCTACTATCTAATAAAGTATTGTATTCATAATAAAAATGTACCTAGAGACTAGTCATGGCAAAGATTTTTTTTTTTTTAATGCTAATCGAGATTTTATTAAAGAAATATAAAAGCAGAAACAGTAGGAAGCTGACAATACAGAGCCTATAAAAAGACCTACATTACAGGGAGAATGAGAAAATAAAGCTCAATAAGAACATAGTAACAGCACTATTACAGGGGTCTTTTAGGGACAGATTTCCAATTCTTAACGAACGTGGAGAGGACCATGGCAGGGGAGTAGGGGAAAGAGGGATAGACACTCTTAATCCACCAAGTGGCTCGGGCAATTGCAAAGTCAAAAATAGAGTCCTAGCAAGGGGCCTTATTGTTAAAGATAAGAGAAAATCGTAGGCTGGTTTAACGCTGAAACCTTTAGAACGATCTGGGTTCCAAGAAAAATTATCTGGAGATACTGAATGAGCAAACAATCAGATCTTTCCCAAGAGTTAAGTTTTCGTCTCCAAGGTCAGTCATCGATTGGGGTTGAGAGGGAATAACGATGCATTTCAGCAACCAATGGGCTTGTGGCTCATTGGCACTCTTGTGTCAAAAGCACAAAAGGAGTGAGGTCTCGGGTTCGAGTCTCACACTCCTCGACTAGTATCAAAAAAAACGATGCATTTCAGCAAGGGAAGCTTGCGGGAGCAGACAGTTTTGAAAAAATCTAGGAAAAACAGATTTCAACATACCTAGTATGCAATCGATTGTGAAATCTGGCGACAGCCCTGCAGGATGCAATCGCAAGGCAGAAACTCAATACTGAATCCTGATGGTGACGATGGTTGGCCTATTTGGTTGCTGCAACTTACTACGTGCTGCACTGAGAATGGAGAGAGTGTATCATCCTCGGCAGCGTCAGGAAAACGGATTAGGATTAAAGAAAAGCGTGCAAGAAGCTGACGACCCTTCGATGTTGATGTCGACATCCTCCTTATACCAAGTTTCATTTTTTGATGATACTAACGCAATACTTTATTGATGAAATAAAGATGTACAAGAGATTATATGGAAAGAAAAACAAAATTATGGAATCGGAGCTAGGAGGCTGAACTGTCTGCGCAAGCCCCTCCAATTCTAGGGTATACCAAGTTTTGTTTTGTGGTGATATATATATAGGGTTAGGGTTATTTTGCTTTCATATATGTCGGCATATATATCTACTTTATAAAATAAAAAAAATAAATGTCGGCATAACATCCTACATAGTCAGAAAGTCGATATTGTATCGAAAACGTGTTGTCAATATTTATGTCGGCAAACCATTGTCAGGTTTTCTCATCACATGCAAAACAGGTTCCATGGTGATCAATTTGCCTTGGGGATAGTTTATCAGGTTCCAAGTTGTCCTCTAAGAAACCAACCACTGAAAAATCTAGCTTCAGGAGCATATATGGGAACAAGTTACGCTCATTAGTTAATTAAATCTATCCTTCACATGCAGTTAATTTGCCTCTCTATTCCTTCTCCCTCTAATTAAAAATTCCAGCGCTCTGCAGCAGAAAATTATCGAGGATTCAAAGGTTCCCTTTCTGTCGTGTTCAGATACAAATAAGGCTTTGGAATTGTATCCTGGAGAATTATTGCAACGCCAAAGAAAGGAAAATGCAGTAGCAAAATAAAAATTGAAATACCACCACCTACCCCTTTTTTTTTTGTTTTGCTTCCGAAGAGAATATTTGGCCAACAAATGATTGTAGTTTTTTCTACCTAACATGAATGCAAACCATTCTTCAATTTTTATCTTCACAAAAAAATAAATAAAACCTACCATCACCTCCTCACGACGATCGTATTGCTTTGGGGAAGATGGGATATCAACTCATTGCTTTGTGAGCGGATTGGAGTATCCCAATGCAGAAATTTTATTTGCATAAAAAAAAAATGCCGAAATTCTAACCTGAAACCAGAGTATTGGAGTATTCAATTGCAAGAAATTGTGACAACGGAAGCATACGACTCAATTTTTTTTTTAATCATAAGGATACAGGGACAGAGGGTATAGGTATGGACAATTATCAGACTCCAGCCTCTTCTTTAATATAGCATCATCACAAATAATTTCCTTCCAGTAAGCCTCACCCTTGAAGCTCCATTGTCCCCTGTGATGCTGCTCCAGTAGTTCCTCTTGTTCATGTCCATGGCATTCCACCTCCTCCTCTTCTAATTCTCCTGCTACCTCTTCTACTTCCTTCTCCTCCTCTTCTTCTCCTGCTACTTCTTGTTTGATACCTCCTTCACTCTCATATTCTTTACGCTTGATGCTCCACCTTCCGCTATGATACTCCTCCAGTTCCCAAACTCTCAAGAATCCATTAGAAAAAGCATCAATCCCGACACAATCATAACATGGGCAAGATATCTGCAATACCCTCAGAGATTCTTTATCATCAAAGCCTTGATAATATACCCCTAATGTTATACTGGTGACCGGTGCCACTGGATCCTCCGGCATGATAATTATACTTCACCTTTCTGGCTCGGAGAAATTGTAAGCAAGAATGCTGTTACTACCGTTCTGAATAAACACAGTACCATTCCAGCTAAAGACAGGTCCATATAGTGCTTGAAGCGGAATCTGTGGTTGTAAGGATGCTCGATCGTCACCTCCCTCCATTGATTTGTTTCCGAGGAGAAAAACTCAGCTTTGAAGGACTGAATAAATTCTGGTGGGTGGATGCGAACCACCATGAACTTTTTCTCATCGCACATTAGGATTTCTATCAGTAAGGAATCAGGCAGATCTTGGATGGAGGATGCTGGCATGGTTTTGTTGCCGACCTCCACGGTAGGATTAGGTTAGGGTTAAACTCTTTAAAAGTTTTGTTCTTTGGTAGTAGCTTACGATTCATATTGTATAGGATTAGGGTATTTGGTTTTACATGGACCTACGGTAGTATTAGTTGGGGGTTACGATGTTTCCATTTTTTTTATATATGATTTTTCCTCCTTTTGTTTTTGGTATGAAAGGGCAGCTGCCCTTATATTAATTTGGGGTTAGAATTTTTCCTTCTTTTTTTTTTCTTGTTAGATTCAGCTAGAGTAATTTTTTTGTTTTGTTGTTGGATTAAAATAATTCTCAATTGCTAAAAATTACAAAGTTAGATGTTTAATCATCTAAGCTAAAAAAACCGTTCGCTCGTTCGCCTACGTCTACCGCTGCCGCCACCCAGGCGGTGCCAGAGGATCCGACGGATGACGATGCGACCAAGAAGGTTAGGATGCGAGAGGGCGAGGGGGGTGCGCCTCCTGTCTCTGGGTGGACAACACATGGATGTTGATGGGTTGGCGACCGGATCGGATGTGGTCGGACCAAACCTGGAAACAACACCGTCGCAGGGCCCTCTTGCCAGTGTTGTTTCAGGCACTCCTATCTCTGGTTCAGGTCGAGGTAACAATGACGGAGGCTAGGGCTGAACAGGGGGTTGTGGAGAAGGAATTGCAAGCCGGCGGAAAGACTAACCTTGGTGGGGGTTCTTTGCCTCTGAAAAGGAGTTTCAGGGATATTACGGTTGAACAGAGTGGGGCTGTTGATCAGGTTTCAGATTCAGAGGACTGGGAGGAGGCCGACTGTGAGGAGGGTGATATCTCCATTGTCGAAGGGAAGTATGGTCCAACCCCTGAGTTGTCGGCTTCCTTAGAGGAGCGGCTCGATAAAGCATGGTAGAAAGCAGTTATTGTTAAACTGCTTGGTCGCCAGATCGGCTACCGTACATTATGCTCGAGACTACAAACTCTATGGAAGCCTACCGGTGCTTACACGGTGATAGATTTGGATTTTTATTTTTATGTGGTGAAATTTTAGAATAAGAATGACTATTTGAAAGCTTTGACTAAGGGTCCCTGGCAGGTCATGAATTTCGCCTCGTCGGTGCAACCTTGGTACACAGCGTTTCGGCCGTCGGAAGGGAAAATCAATAAGGCTATTGTATGGGTTAGGTTCCCGGAATTCCCTTTTTCCCGTTACCATCCGCGGGTTCTCAATGCTCTCACTAGTTTGGTGGGTGAGCCTCTGCGAATTGATGTTCATACCAAGGAAAAACAACACGGAAAATTTGCTCGCATGGCTGTGGAGGTAGATCTGTTGAAGCCATTAGAAGGTAAAGTGGAGATGCAAGGTTTTGAATGCTGGTAGAGTATGAAGGCTTACCGACCATCTGCTACAATTGTGGCAGTGCTGATCACTGCATGGTTATGTGCCCTCTTCTACGGGGGGAGGTAGCTGCTCCGACTCCAACGTCGACTCCGACGGGTCCACCACCGTCAAATGCGCAGCCAGGGCCATCGGTCACGTCCAAAGGTGTCGGGGAATGGATGAATGCTCTGGTTTCTGGAAGGGGACGAAGAAGGAAAGGCGATGATTTCGCCAAGAAGGACGCTGATTCTAGGGCTACTTTGACGGGATCACGATTTCATGTACTTAATGAGGTGCAGGATGAAGATGGCAACTCTGGCGCGAATTTGAGAGGCTCAAATTTAATGTCCCAAGCTCCCAAAGAGCCAGTTATGGGTCCACGGGTTCACAAAGGCAAGACTACTAAGGAGTGGCTTAAGACATCTTTTTACGGGCCCAAGGATGGGTCAGGAGTTGAGGGAAGTCCACAAGGCCCAAAAGGGTCCTCTAATCCAATTCAGCTATCACAGGCTCTCCCTACTTTGAATAACAATCTGGACCCAACAGCCTCGCCACAGTCGACCTCCAAGCAGGTCTCTCAAGCTCCAACTAAGCCCGGGACTAGTAAGGCCCCAGTCGTAGCTAGCAAGCCCCAACACACTGCTTCGGTAATTCCTCCTAGTTCCTCATTCTTCATTTTCCCACCCCGTGCTCCATCTTTGTCAGCCTCCCATGGTCCAGTTCTGGACTCCTCCGCTCCAAATCCAGGGAAGATTATATTTCCCGAATTGCAACATCAAGTTATCCTTCCCTTTATGTTTTCTACTACTATATCTTCTTTGGAGCGTGGGGGTGGTGCTACGGTTGAGGAGCCACATGTGGTTCCCCCAAAATTGAATTTAACTGGGAGATTTGGGGTAGACAAGGGAAAGATGTCTGCACCTCCTATGTCGTTGAGGAAACTCGCTTTGAAAGTGGCGGGTTGGAAGTGGTCGGATGCCACTTCGGGTCAAAGAACAGGTTTAAGATCATCTAATGGTTCCAAGGGTCAGCCCAGTACCGGCGCGAAAGTACTGGTATGATTTATTCTCTGTCTTGTCAATTTTATCTTAATGATTAAAATACTCTGTTGGAATTGTCGGGGTGCTGCTAATAATGACAAGCATCTCGCTATAAAGGATATGGTGTTCCGTAATAGAATCTCTGTGTTAGTTTTGATGGAGACTCGGGTTAGTAGGGTTGTGGCTGATTCTATCATCTCTCAATTGGGTTTTCCCTTTTCTGATCGAGTGGAGTCTCATGGCTACTCGGGTGGGATCTGGGTGTTGTGGAAGCATGGGGTGGAAGTGGAGATTTTGCTTGAGCATTTTCAGTTTTTTACACTTGCGGGTTATTGCCCGTGCTTTGTCCTTTGAATTCACTGTTGTTTATGGCAGTCCGAAGGCCTCACTTCGGCAATATCTCTGGGATAACATCTATAACCTGGCTCAAACCGAAAGGGGCCATGGATTTTAGCTGGTGATTTCAATTCCAATTTGTCGGTTTCAAAAATACAGGGTTCTACCGTAAAGACACGAAGGGGTTGTAGTTTTCTGGAGGATTTAGGGTTCCATGGTTCTTGTTCCACCTGGCATCGCGGTCTTGTCTGGGAGAGGTTAGATCGTGCGCTCGGTGATGAAAAGTGGTTACTCTCTTTTTCAGATACTATGATGTTCCACCTACCTATGTTGCAATCTGATCACTGTCCATTATTGATTGATTTGGGATGCAGGGAGAAGGTTTATTCACCGAAAAAATAACCATTTCGGTTTCAAGCAGCCAAGTGGTCTCACAGTCTTTTCCCCGAGGCAGTCCAGAGTGTTTGGGGTCGGAATGTAAACATTGACGTGGCCTTGGCTGCCTTAGCGCGGGCTTTGTAGGAGTGGAATTATCAGATCTTTGGTAATGTTACCCGTAAGAAAGAAAAGCTAACTCGCCGGTTACAGGGCATATAGCGGGCTCTTGCTAATTATCCTTCAACGTTTTGGAGCAGTTAGAGAAGTCTTTGCTGCGAGAATATTATGATGTGCTGAATCAGGAGGAATTAATCTGGTTCTAAAATTCCCGGAGCCAATGGATTATGGATGGTGATCAGAATACCTCTTATTACCATGCCAGAACTATACTTTGGCGCCGACAAAATTATATTGCTGCCTTGAAGGATGATGATGGGGAGTGGTGTACAAATCAGTTGAGACTTAAAGGGATGGCGATGGATTTCTATAGGAAGCTCTTCACTGATATTGTTTCTCTTCAACATCCGTTTCCCCTTGTCGGTCAATTTCCACCAGTAGCGAGGGAGTCTATTCTTGCTTTATCTTATCCTCTTACTGTGGTGGAAAGCCGTGCTGCTGTGTTTCAAATTGGACCTACGAAAGCTCTTGGACATGATGGTTACCATTCACTTTTCTTTCAATCTCAATGGGAGCTGGTTGGTCCTGCTATGTGCAATTTTATCTAGGAGGCCTTCATGGGGAAAATTTGGTCTTCGGCTCTTATTGAGACCTCGCTTGTTTTGATCACGAAAGTGGAGCACCCAGAGTCTATTGCCCAATTTCGGCCGATTGGGTTGTGTAATGTGCTGTATAAGACACTAACGAAGGTTCTGGTCAATAGGCTTAAACCTCCTTTGCCTACATTGGTTGCCCCTACCCAGTGTAGTTTCATTCCCGGTCGACACATTACTGATAATATTGTAATTGCTCAGGAGGTGATGGCCATAAAGATTGATCTTGAAAAAGCTTATGATCGCCTGAGAAGGGATTTTATCCGGCAGACTTTGGAAGATATTGGATTCCCGACTGTGTTCATTGCGTGTGTTATGAACTGTATTTCTAATACCGAGATGAGGGTGCTATGGAATGGGTCTCTATCTGATGCTTTTTCTCCCTCTAGAGAAGTTAGACCGGGGGATCCTATCTCTCCCTATTTTTTTGTTCTCTGCCTTGAGAGGTTCAGTCAGCTCGTCAATCATTCGGTTGCTGTGGGTGCATGGAAGCCTATTTTTCTAAGCAGTTGTGGGCCTTCCCTCTCTCATATTCCTTTTGTTGTTGACATGTTGTTATTTGTAGAGGCTGAGATTGATCAAATTTCAGTTATTCACGGCACTTTGACGACATTCTGTCAATGGTCGGGGCAACAGGTGAACTAGGGAAAGACGCAGATGTTCTTTTCCCGGAATGTTCCACATGCTACTCGTAACCTCTTTCAGGCTCGGCTTGGGTTTTTGGTTACTTCGAATTTGGGGCGGTATTTGGGGGTTCCGTTAATCCATGGTAGAGTGTCTAAACAGACCTACATCCAATTGCTAGGGAAGGTGAATGCTCGGTTATCCGTCTGGCAGGGAGCTCGTTTGTCTATGGCAGGCCGGGTTACCCTCACACAGTCGGTTTTAGCTACTTTACCTGATGTTCACAATACAGACAACCCATCTTCCTACCTCGGTTCTGAATCAGATAGAGAAACAGTGCCGATCCTTTGTGTGTGGCTCCTCCCCTAATCATCGGAGACCTCATCTTGCTTCCTGGGAGTTAGTTACATCTCCTAAGTGTTCTGGTGGACTGGGGCTACGAGATTTAAGGGATTAGAACTCTGCGTTGTTATCAAAGTTGGGGTGGCAGGTGCTGGCATCCCTTGACGCTTTATGGGTGCAAGTTCTTCAGGGTAAGTATTGGAAGGATCCGACCTTTCTTCCAGTAGATGTCTCCCACCGAGCTTGTTCCTCACTATGCCATGGAATTGCACGGTGTTGGCATGTTGTCGGTGAGGGGGCCGAATGTGTCGTTGGTGATGGGCATCGCATTCTATTTTGGCGTGACCCGTGGTTAGCTGATAGGGTTCCTCTCCATGCTTTGGCCCTAGGTCCTATTACTGATTCTGAGCTGTCTAAGTGTCTAAGGGACTACGCCACGGATATGGAGACATGGAGATGGGGGTTGTTTCAACATTTGTTGCCTGTGCATGTTTTCTTGCAAATGATGAGTGTGTCGCTTTCTTCTTCTTCTCTGGTGCCAGATTCGGTGTCTTGGAAGTTTTCAGCTTTCGGGGCAATTCTCTACGAAATCTGCATACCATGCTCTATAACTGGTGTCTTCCTCGTTAGAGAGCCACTTCTGGTCCCTGATGTGGAGGTGGAGAGGTCCACAACGTATACGTATGTTCCTGTGGGCTGTTTCGTAGGAGGTACTCCTCACTAATTTATGTCGTTCCTGGCGACGGATGTGTGCTTCCCCTATGTGTCCATGTTATAAGCAAACGGCAGAATCTGCTCTTCATACTCTTCGAGATTGCCCGTATGTTCTTTTATTTTGGCAGTCTTGTGGTGTTAATCTGCCGTGTGGGTATTTCCATGTTACTTGCCCAAAGTTGTGGGTGAAAATTAACCTTTTATCTGGTAATATGTTCATGGAGGATATTCCTTGGCGGTTGTGGTTTGGTGTGGCAGTTTGGTTCTTATGGAAGTGGCGAAATGCCTTGGATTTCTTTACACAGCGAGCTCCCTTTGATCCAAGTTTGATCATTTCTCGCTTCTGCCGGGATGTGCTGCGGGCTTTGGACCACCATGACTTGATGGCTTGTGGAGCTAGTCTTCAGAAAAGCAGGGCTGGTGTGTGTTGGAGACGTCCACCGGATGGTTGGGTCACAGTGAACTGTGACGGTGCTGTATCGGGGTCTGGTGGGCAAGCTGCAGCAGGTGGGTTGATACGTGGAGCTGATGGACAGTGGCTGGCTGGCTTTAGCTTCCGTATTGGTCATTGTCCGGTTTTGCAGGCTGAGCTCTGGGGCATTTTTGTAGGCTTGTCGTTGGCGTATGATAAAGGCTTCTGGCAGATTATTATTCAATGTGATTCGCAAGAAGCCATTGCTCTTTTTACAGGTTCCAATTAGTCTTTTTCCATGGACAACTCATTAGTATGTTCTATTCGCAAGCTATGTCAGAGGCAGTGGGAGGTCCGTTTTGTTCATATCTTCAGGGAAGCTAATGTCCCTGCTGATTGGCTTGCTAAATTTGCATATTCCTTACTGTACGGAGTGGTTTACCATTCCCATGTTCCATCTGGTTGTCTTGGCTTGATTTTGCAGGATCTAGAAAACTCTGTTCTGTTACCTTCTGCCCCTTTCTAGTGGGCTAGTTTTCAACCATGTAACTAAAAAATAAAAAGTAATTCTCAATTCTTGGAAGGGAGTAACTAAAAGGCTTAAGTAGTTTAAATCTGCAGTTTTATGTGTGTACGCGTTTAATTCACTCTCCCTCTTTGTAACTCTCCATTACAGGCTGGCACGTCAGCTGCTTGTTGACATGCCTACTTGTATTTTCTGTAACTCTTTCATCCTTTAAAAGATAATCAAGAAAAACAGGAAGAGGAACGATCATACTACCAAAACCAAGCCAGTGCACACTTGTAAAGCAGATTGCATGTCATGGTTTGCAACATGAGCTAATAGACGAAGCATACAAGGGAAAATTAAATCTTCAAATATATTACCCAGAGACAAATCATAACCAAGCAACCATAAACACATTGTAATACTATACGGACTCAGCAGCGCTAAATTGTTGTGCACTGTTTGATATTCGTTAAGTATCTTAAAATTGAAGAGGGACAAACTTAAAGGACATACCAAGAAAAATATTCTGGTAAGGCACAATTTTCTCTTGGGAAATGGCTATATTAATTAGGAGATACGCGGAACTGGCGTAAGAGATTGCCTTAATGGTATTTGGAAGGCAGCTTCAAGAGGAACTTCACGAGGTATGGTTCCATGCACTAATTGTACCACCTTGGACCTCAAATTGCAGGAGTAAACTCGCACGCAACAGGTCGAAGCATATGCCGAACTGGCAATGTATACAATTTCTTCATCATTAGGATCAAGGGATAAAGCACACAGGACCAGAGAGTCCAATGCAAGCTCCATTTTCAATATAGCATCATCGTAAATAATTTCATTCCAATAAGCCTCACCCTTGAAGCTCCATCGTCCTCTGCGATGATCCTCTTCCTCCTCTTCTTCTTCATCACTACTTTCTTCTCCATCCCCACCCCGTAGTTCTTCCTCTTCATCCCCCTACTCTACTTCTTCTTCTTCTTCTTCTTCTTGTCCCTCTTCCTCTTGCTCTCCCTCGTCATATTCGTCATCATGTTCTTCCAGTTCCTCATTATCATCTTCATCATCATCATCACCTTGTTCCTCTTCTTCCTCCTCCTCGTCTTCTTCAATAGCTATCTCCTTCTGATATGCTTTACGCTCGACACTCCACTCTCCACTTTGGTAGTCCTCCAGTTTCCAAACTCTCAAAAACCCGTATTCCAAACAGCGAACACGATCAATAAAACAATGAGGGCTGGATACGTACAACAACCTCAATGAATCTTGATATACCCCGAATGCTATGGTGGTAATCGGTGACTCTGGATCTTCGGGCATAGTAACTATATGGCATTGTTCTGGCTCTGACAAATTATAAGCAGCGATGCTATCTCTATCGCTCCGCTTGAAAAGAGAGCCATTCTAGCAAAAGGCTCCTTGGTAATCACTGTGACTCTTGAAGTAGATATTTTGGTTGTAAGGATGCAAGAACTTCAGCTCCCTCTATTGCTTTGTTTCCGAAGAGAATACCTCAGCCCTGAACCAAGGGACAGCTGGCTGTGGCCACCCTGGTGAGAGGAGACGAACCACTGTGCAACTTTTCTCATCGCACATTAGACCTCCACCCAGACATTCTTCGTTGATGTCGTGGCATTCTTCCATGAAAGGTGGGACGGCAACCATTGCTGTGTTAGTGGATTGCAAAGGTAGAAGACTCTGTAATCGAATTTTATATGGTGACATAAGATCAGGTCACTGTGGGAGGCTACAATCCGAATGGCATCTGGCTTGAAGCAAGGCAAAAACTCTAAATCCAATCCTGATGAAAATCGGTGATTTATTTGGTCGACGCCAGAAGTTATTACGTGCAGCGAAGAGGATGGAAACTCTCTGTTGTTTACACCCTTACAGTTGAGGACTAGGGCAAAGGGGACAAAGAGGCAGTTCTTCAAGGATTGAAGAAAAAAGGGAGTGGAGATTAAGGAGTGCCAATTCTTACAGACTAGCCCACTTCAAATGGCAGATCTCAGAGAGGGTAGTCGCTGGAGGATTTTTATCAGTAAGGAATCAACAAGAACTTGGATGGAAGATCGCACTCTAGAGTTGCGTGCTGACGTTGCTGGGATAAAGGAATCTTGTAAAGTTTAGTTCTTCTATATGGTGGTAGGTGTTGGGTTCTTGTTAGGGTTATGATGATTGTTGTATTTGTATCGTTCCTCACCCCACTATTCGATCTGAAGCATACTTTTCTTTCTTTTCCACCGGTATTTTGGGCCAGGCCCAGCCCACCTTTGAGGATAGGCCAAAAAAATTATCAGTATAAGCGCGCGCTATTGAAAGAAAATTTCAAGGAAAAAGAAAAAAAGCATCAATTATGGGACAAACAAGTTTATCAAAACCGCTCGCTCTGTAGCGGTTATTTTTCCACCTCCATGGCAGTTATTTTGTCTCAGCCACGAACTAGCATCGTCTTACACAATCCATCTTCCTTGCTTGTTTCGATGATCTCTGAGCTCTAATTTTTGTCCTTACTATTTCCTCATCCCCTCTATAGTTTCTTATCACCATTCACTCTTTCTAATCCTAGTTCTTCTTTATCTTCTTATCAGTTTCCTATAGTTGGTTGTGGTGTGCTATCTGTTTCACAGCAAATTCTACTTCCTCTGATTAACGCGATGGCTGAATCAAGTGATGGTAGTAATCGGGACAAAGGGCAAAGGCAAAGCATCTGCTAACTCCGATCCTGATATCCTTGTTTTTGATATAGACCCAACAAATTTACCAACTACCAGATTCTATCTTCTAGCCAAACTTCCAGGTACCAAAACCTTCAATCCGAAAGCATTTACAGCCCTCCTGACAAACCTCTGGAATGTAAGAAAAAGTATTGAGTTTGCACCACCAGATAAATCCCTGTTTTTAATCACCCTTGCAAGTCAGAAAGATGTCAGTCGGATTCTTAAAGGGGAACCATGGTCTTTTGATAAGCGGTTGGTCCTCTTCAAGCAAGTATCGGGTATGGAACAATTCACTCAGGTACCAATGTATGAATGCACTTTCTAGATCAAGGTGCATGATATTCCAATGTGTCTCCGGACTGATCAGCACATCCCTATTATTCTGGCCAAAGTTGGCCGATTCCTGCACCTGGATGAGCGACGAACACTTGGGCATGGCAGTTATGTTCAGGCTCGTGTGGTCATTAATGTACAACAGGCTCTCAGACAATCTATCTCTGCAAAAGTGGGTGAGACAGTCTTTTCCTACCGTATGACCTATGATAAACTCCCAAACTTCTGCTATGCTTGTGGGTTACTTGGCCACAACTACAGTGATTGTGAAGTATATTCTGATTATGATTCTGATGATGATGGTGCCACTTTTCAATATGGGTCGTGGCTCCGTGCTTCCCCAACCAAACCCTATTCTACTGCCAACCATCCCTTCAGACACGCTTGCCCATGCCTGCAACCCAACCCTACTTCATCCCCTTCTACCACACCCCCACGTCCTATTACCATTCCCTCTAGGGTTCAAGATGCTCTTGTCAAAACAGTCTCTCGTACCCTTGTTTTACACAAATCTCAATCTGACCTACCCTCTTCTTCTTCTTCCCTGCCGGACCCTCAACTACCTGGTCCTCCCAAAGCCAACCTACCACCGCCTCCTCCACCAACCCAAATATCTTGCAACCATCCCCGGATCCCCCACTGCCAACCACTCATGCCTCTAACACCACTACCCATCCTTCTGCCCCCACCGAACCGACTACTTCCATATATCAAAGCAGTGGAGGCGTATTTTACCCCGGCCTATTGTCCCCTTGGAAACGCCACAAACTCTTTCCCCAACAAAACTTTGTTTTGACCTTTTTGATATAGAAGTTACCTCTGATTCTTCATTCTCCTGTGTGTTAGAACTCATGGTTCATTACAGGTTTTGATAATCGACAAACCAATTCCAGATCATGACAAAGATGAAGCAAAAAAAATGAAGTTCAACCAATCCTCAAGCAAAAGAAACCTTTCAAAAACAAAGTGAATGAGCACAAGACTGAAGAACCAAGAAAGAAGAGTTAGATTTATAAATTGTACAAGGTATAACACTCAACTCTTCTAGGACATTGGCTCAAAATAAAATTTGCTCATGCATCACACAAACTCATTTCAAACATCAAAACTATCTTTTGAATCAATAACATCGATGTTATATTTTACCACATCGATGTTCTACCTTCAAACAATTTTTCAAAATTGGCAGTAGGCTAATAACATCGATGTTGGCATCCCAAACATCGATGTTCTTGGTTTCAACTATTTTTCCAAAAATTGGCAGAAGGCTCAGAACATCGATGTTGGCTTCCTAAACATCGATGTTCTCATGACCGTTGCATCTGAAAATATTTTTACATGAGCAAAACATCGATGTTGGATTGATAAACATATATGTTCTTCAATGGTCAGTTTTAATCGTTTTTCACAGTAGCAAAATAACATCGATGTTGCCTTTGAAACATCGATGTTCTTCAAATTGAGTCTTTTAACTCTTGTTCACAGAAGCAAAATAACATTGATGTTGTGAATTAAAACATCGATGTTCTTCGATGATCAGTTTTCATCTCTTTTTCACAGAAGCAAAATAACATCGATGTTGGCTTTCAAACATCGATGTTCTTCATCTGAAGCTTTAAACGTTTTACACAGAATCAAAATAACATCGATGTTGGGTTGGAGAACATCGATGTTTTAGTTACCGTTAGTCCAATAATTCAATTTTACTGGACAAAACATCGATGTTGAGCCTTTAAACATCAATGTTATGACCGTTATTCTGACAACTTTTAAGCACTTACTATGTCTTGTTTAAAGTTGTTTTCTTGAGTGCTTTTCAAACGACTCCATAACTTTTTAGAGCTACAAATTGAGCATTTTCAGCTCTGATTCAGTACCAATCAACTCTCTACATTCATGCTATTCATTCATACATACATTACAAATCCTAATTGAGCCAATATCCTTTGAGGATTGAGAGTTGCCTTTTTGAGCTTGAATTCTGTAACTCATATCTACTCTTGTGAGAGCTTTTGTTTGAGTGATTATATTGCTATACACCTTAAGGGAGGTTAGTTCCCTTGTTAAGATTCATAGGAAGAGGGTATATCTTCTTGTGTGAGAAGTCTTGAAGTGAGGTATCTTCAAGCAAGAGATTAGAGTTTCTTGTGATTAGAACTCTAGGTTTGTAACGGTTTGTTAAGCACCCGTAAGCTTAACATAGATAGTGGAATCTTCAAGAAAGTCTCTTGAAGGACTGGATTAGCCACACAAATAGTGTGTGTGTGAACCAGGATAAATTGCTTGTGTCCTTCAATTGTTTTAAATTCCGCATTAATTTCCTGCTTATTTCGTTTTAATCCGATAAATGCTATTCACCTCCCCTCTAGCGTAGGGCTATTGTTCTAATAATTGGTAGCGGAGCCTAACTCTCTGAAAGACTTAACCGTTTGAGAGAAACTTTCCATGGCTTCTTCAAGTAATCATGCAGGAATCTTCAAAGGACAATCAACCACTCGTCCACCGCTCTTTGACGGCACCAACTACAGCTAGTGGAAGGAGAGGATGAGAATCTTCCTCCAATCCAACAACTACGCTCTTTGGCGGATCATGAAGATCGGAGAGAAAATTCCGATGAAGAAAGTCGGTGAAATCACAGTGCCAAAGACGGATGAGGAGTATAACGCTGCAGACATTACGATGGTTGAAAACCATGCCATGTCAATCAACATGCTCTATTGTGCAGTCAACCCCGATGATTACTGGAAAATCTCTTCCTGCACAACCGCAAAAGAAATGTGGGATAAACTGGAGGTCACCTACGAAGGAACCGATCAAGTTCGAGAAGCCAAAATCGACTCCCTCACTGCAGATTATGAACTCTTTCGAATGAAAGAGAATGAGGGAATAGAGGAGATGTTCGAACGATTTTCTAAAATCATAAATAACCTTCATGCTCTCAAGAAGGTCTACTCCGACAAGGACTTGGTCAGAAAAGTTCTTAGATGCCTCACTCCCGAATGGCGTTCCAAAGCCGACGCAATCTATAAAAACATCGGGACATCAAACACAACCATTGACAGTCTTAGAGGTAATCTTCTAACCTATGAAACCACTATCCTTAAACCCTCTTTGCAGGAACCAAAGAAGAAGAACATAGCTCTCAAAGCTTCTACCTCCAAGACACAAGAGCTCACTGAATCGGACTCTAGCGATGATGATCAAGAACTCGGACTTGTCATCCACAAATTCCACAAATTCGTGAAGAAAGAATTTGTAAAGATAGGGAGAAAGATGTCCGGACCACCCAAATGCTATGGGTGTGGAGAGAGTGGGCACATCAAGCCCAAGTGCCCCAAAGCAAAGGAGGGAAAGGAGAAGAAGTCCTACAAGAAGCAAAGGGCATACATCTCATGGGGAGGCGATTCAGGTGATGAATCATCCTATAGCGATGAAGAAGAAACGGCCAACCTATGTCTCATGGCAAGGGAAGAACCGGAGGAGGTAAGTACCACTTCTCCAAATGAAAATTTTACATATGAAGAATTACAAAATGCATTTGATGAGCTTTATGGTGAATTCATTTCTATTTCTAAAGTTAATAAGAGTTTGAAGAAACAAGTTATAACTTTAGAAAACGATATGGAAAATGTGTCTAATGAGAATAAGAATCTTAAGGAAGAAAATAAGATTCTAGACACACCCAAGGAATGTGTATCATGTGGCTCTTTAAAAGAACAAAATGAAAAATTAGCATGTGAAACTGAGAAGCTGAAGGATGAAAATAAGATGCTAGGAAAGAAGAGTATAGAGGAATGTTCATCATTTATACCTTTAAGGAAACAAGTTGAACAACTTGAAATAACCTTGAAGAAGTTTAGTACTCCTCACAGGAATCTAAATTCTATGCTAGGTAATTTGCAATCTACTAGGCATGGAATAGGTTTTAGGAATGAACCTAAAAGACATAAAATTGAATCAAAGAAACCTAAGGTACAACCTAAGGTAAACAAAGTGAGTAATGTGCATAAGTATAGGAAACATAGTAACTACTATCAACCTAGAAGAATGCATAACCCAAATGTCATTTGTCATTATTGCAATAGAATAGAACATATTGCTCCTGTTTATTTCACTAGGCATCGGCATTGGGCTCAAGAAGAAGCTCATAATCACTATGCACCTAACACTCAAGGACCCAAGAAGATTTGGGTACCTAAATCTCATTGGTTTGATTTTGTAGGTATGCTTGAAGGCATCAAGTGTACTTTGATACCTTGATAGCAGATGCTCCAAGCACATGACTGGAGAAGCATCCAAATTTTTGCAAATAAAGCCATCAAATGGAGGAAACGTTTTCTTTGGAGACAACAACAAAGGAAAGATCATCGGCATTGGCTCGGTTAGCAAAGATGAGTCTTCCTCCATTGATAATGTCTTGCTTGTTAAAGGTCTTAAACACAATCTCTTAAGCATAAGTCAATTATGTGAAAAGGGGAATCGTGTGATTTTTGATTCCAAGTCATGCACCGTAGAACGTCTTAGTGATAATAAGATCATTCTACATGGTGATAGAATTGACAATATTTATATGGTTAACTTAGAAGAGTCTTCATAAAAGTTTTCAAAATGTCTAATGAGCAAAGAAGATGATATGTGGTTATGGCATCGTAGAATAGCTCACGTTAATATGAAGACCTTAAACAAATTAGTGTCACAAGATTTAGTAGTTGGTGTTCCAAAGATTAAATTTGAAAAGGATTCTATATGCAATGCATGTCAAAAGGGGAAGCAAGTGAGAGCCTCGTTTAGTTCCAAAAACGTTGTCTCAACATCTAGACCGCTTCAACTTTTGCACATGGATCTCTTTGGTCCCTCACAAATTAAGAGTTTTGGAGGAAATTATTATGCTTTTGTAATTGTTGATGATTACTCTAGATTCACTTGGACTTTATTTCTAACTCACAAAAGTGAAGCATTTAGTGTCTTCAAGAGTTTTGCTAAGAAAGTTCAAAATGAAAAAGGTTGTTTAATTGCTTGCATTAGAAGTGATCATGGAGGAGAATTTGAAAACAATCAATTTTTTAGCTTTTTGTGATAAACATGGCATTGAGCACAATTTCTCAGCCCCTCAGACACCACAACAAAATGGCGTTGTTGAATGCAAAAATCGGTGTCTTGAGGAAATGGCAAGAACTATGGTCAATGAGGCTAATATTCCTAAGTATTTATGGGCTGATGCAGTGAGTACGGCTTGCTACGTGTTAAACCGAGCAATCATTAGGCCATTACTCATGAAAACACCCTATGAATTATACAAGGGAAGAAAGCCAAATATTTCCCATCTTAGAGTCTTTGGCTGCAAATGTTTTGTGCATAATAATGGAAAAGACAATTTGGGAAAATTTGATGCAAAATCTGATGAAGGCATCTTTCTAGGCTACTCATTACACAGCAAAGCGTATAGAGTTTTTAACAAACGAACCTTAAGTGTTGAGAAGTCCCCTCATGTTATATTTGCAGAGAATAATACTCGCTCGGCGAGAAAGGATTTCTGTGATGATCTTGTAGGTACACTTGAGAAGATGTCATTGAATGATAAGGAAGAAGAAGATATGCAAGACAATGTTTGGAAGAAAGGAGGCACTTCAATCGAACCTACACCTCAACAAGAAATGGAGGCTGCACCTCAACAAGAAGAACCAAGCCCTGTGGAAGACATGCAAGAAACAACGATTGATATCAACCGAGAGTTACCTAGAGCATGGCGAGAGTCTAAAGACCATCCCCTTGACACGGTAATAGGTGATATCAACCGCGGTGTAAGTACTCAAAATTCTCTTAGAGACAACATATGGCACATTGCATTTGTTTCACAAATTGAGCCTACAACTATTTCTGAAGCAATTAATGATGAACATTGGACCTTGGCTATGCAAGAAGAGCTAAATCAATTCAAACGTAATGATGTTTGGGAATTGGTTCCAAGGCCTATTGATCACACAATAATTGGCACGAAATGGGTGTTTAGAAACAAACTAGAAGAAAATGGCATAATAACTAGAAATAAAGCTAGGTTGGTAGCAAAAGGTTATAATCAAGGAAAAGGAATTGATTTTGAAGAAACATATGCACCTGTTGCACGTCTAGAAGTTATTCGTCTTTTGCTTGCATTTGCATCATCTATGAATTTCAAACTTTATCAAATGGATGTCAAAAGTGCATTTCTAAATGGCTTCATCCAAGAGGAAGTATATGTTGCTCAACCTCCTGGATTTGAAGATCATACCTTTCCTGATCATGTTTTCAAACTCAAGAAAGCACTCTACGGTCTCAAACAAGCTCCAAGAGCTTGGTATGAACGTTTGAGTAAATTTCTTTTGGATAATGGATTCACTAGAGGGAAGGTTGACACCACCTTATTCATTATGAACAAACATCATAATATTCTTTTGGTTCAAATTTATGTAGATGATATTATTTTTGGTGCCACTAATGAGTCTTTGTGCAAGGAATTCTCTAACATGATGACCAGTGAGTTTGAGATGTCCATGATGGGTGAGTTGACATTCTTCCTCGGTTTACAAGTCAAACAAATGAAGGAGGGAACATTCATCTCCCAATACAAGTATTGCAAGAAGCTGCTCAAGCGCTTTGAAATGGACAACTCCAAGCAAATGGCCACACCAATGAGCACTTCCATACATTTAGACAAAGATGAGAAAGGTATTGAAGTTGACATTAAGAAATATCGAGGTATGATCGGATCACTTCTTTACCTTACGGCAAGTAGGCCGGATATCATGTTTAGTGTTTGCTTATGTGCAAGGTTTCAATCATGCCCTAAAGAGTCTCATCTTAAGGCTATAAAACGAATAATGAAATACCTTGTAGGCACAATAAATGTTGGATTATGGTATCCAAAAGGCACTACACATCATCTTGTAGGCTATTCCGACTCTGATTTTGCAGGCTGCAAACTAGATCGAAAAAGCACTAGTGGAACATGCCATTTGCTAGGTAGCTCTTTAGTCTCATGGTTTAGCAAGAAACAAGCTAGTGTTGCATTGTCTACCACCGAAGCGGAATACATTGCCGGTGGAAGTTGTTGTGCACAAATTCTTTGGATGAAACAACAACTAAAAGAATATGGTCTAAGCCTTAGTCATGTGCCTCTAAAATATGATAACACAAGTGCCATAAGTTTGACCAAGAACCCTGTTCTTCATTCTAGAACAAAACATATAGATATTAGGCATCACTTCATTAGGGATCATGTTCTCAAGGGAGACGTAGCTATTGAATTCGTTGAAACAAAATCTCAACTAACTGACATCTTCACAAAACCCTTAGACAAAGAGTCATACTTTCGAATTCGAACTGAAATTGGCATACTTGACTCTACATTAATGTAATCTATGCATTCTTTATATATCTCTTCTTGAACATTACTGACTTGAGCGTCGGAGGCTCCCCTAATTTTGTTTTGCAGGTATTCCCCTTACTAAAAACAACAAGATAGGGGGAACAAGCATAGAAATGCATACACTAACATTGTTATTGCACATCATCATTTCTTTTTGCTAATGCCAAAAGGGGGAAGATAAAGAGAAGTTTGTCATTACATTCATAAAACTTGGGGCATATACTCTTATTTGTTTGTCTTTATCAAAAAGGGGGAAATTGTTAGAACTCATGGTTCATTACAGGTTTTGATAATCGACAAACCAATTCCAGATCATGACAAAGATGAAGCAAAAAGAAATGAAGTTCAACCAATCCTCAAGCAAAAGAAACCATTCAAAAACAAAGTGAATGAGCACAAAACTGAAGAGCCAAGAAAGAAGAGTTAGATTCATAAATTGTACAAGGTATAACACTCAACTCTTCTAGGACATTGGCTCAAAATAAAATTTGCTCATGCATCACACAAACTCATTTCAAACATCAAAACTATCTTTTGAATCAATAACATCGATGTTATATTTTACCACATCGATGTTCTACCTTCAAATAATTTTTCAAAATTGGCAGTAGGCTAATAACATCGATGTTGGCATCCCAAACATCGATGTTCTTGGTTTCAACTATTTTTCCAAAAATTGGCAGAAGGCTCAGAACATCGATGTTGGCTTCCTAAACATCGATGTTCTCATGACCGTTGCATCTGAAAATATTTTTACATGAGCAAAACATCAACGTTGGATTGATAAACATCGATGTTCTTCAATGGTCAGTTTTAATCGCTTTTCACAGTAGCAAAATAACATCGATGTTGCCTTTGAAACATCGATGTTCTTCAAATTGAGTCTTTTAACTCTTTTCACAGAAGCAAAATAACATCGATGTTGTGAATTAAAACATCGATGTTCTTCGATGATTAGTTTTCATCTCTTTTTCACAGAAGCAAAATAACATCGATGTTGGCTTTCAAACATCGATGTTCTTCATCTGAAGCTTTAAACGTTTTACACAGAATCAAAATAACATCGATGTTGGGTTGGAGAACATCGATGTTTTAGTTACCGTTAGTCCAATAATTCAAATTTACTAGACAAAACATCGATGTTGAGCCTTTAAACATCATGTTATGACCGTTATTCTGACAACTTTTTAGCACCCACTATGTCTTGTTTAAAACTGTTTTCTTGAGTGCTTTTCAAACGGCTCCATAACTTTTCAGAGCTACAAATTGAGCATTTTCAGCTCTGATTCAGTACCAATCAACTCTCTACATTCATGCTATTCATTCATACATACATTACAAATCCTAATTGAGCCAATATCCTTTGAGGATTGAGAGTTGCCTTTTTGAGCTTAAATTCTGTAACTCATATCTACTCTTGTGAGAGCTTTTTTTTGAGTGATTATATTGCTATACACCTTAAGGAAGGTTAGTTCCCTTGTTGAGATTCATAGGAAGAGGGTATATCTTCTTGTGTGAGACGTCTTGAAGTGAGGTATCTTCAAGCAAGAGATCAGAGTTTCTTGTGATTAGAACTCTAGGTTTGTAACGGTTTGTTAAGCACCCGTAAGCTTAACATAGATAGTGGAATCTTCAAGAGAGTCTCTTGATGGACTGGATTAGCCACACAAGTAGTGTGTGTGTGAACCAGGATAAATTGCTTGCGTCCTTCAATTGTTTTAAATTCCGCATTAATTTCCTGCTTATTTCGTTTTAATCCGATAAACGCTATTCACCCCCCTCTAGCGTAGGGCTATTGTTCTAACACTGTGTTAAAAAACCAAAGACTGATGCGGTGGAATCTAATCCTTCTCTAGACTCGGCGGAGTGGGCGGAGGCTGTTCGGCAGCCACGCCAGATGCCATGAGGCCCTTTCATGGAACTGCCACGGACTTGGGAACCCGCGAGTAGAAAATTCATTGTTCAATTTGTTACAATTTGAACGTTCCAATCTTGTCTTCCTCTCGGAAACAAGACTGAAAAAACATGAAGTTTACTGGATTAATCAGAGACTAAACTATCCTCTTCTTCAGGTTGTTGATTGTACTGCCTAGGGCTCTGCTAGAAGTGGTGGGCTTGCTCTTTTATGGGATGACACTGTTGATTCGACTTTGGTGAGCTTTTATTTGTACCATATCGATGCTAGAATAAGGAAGCCTGATACATCAATGGAATGGTGATTTACTGGTTTCTACGGGTGGCCAGAACACCGAAATAAGGATCAGAGTTGGGCCTTAATCTGGCGGCTGTGTGCTGCTTCCTTATTGTCGTGGTTGATAATGGGGGATTTCAACGAAATCCTTTATGCTTTTGAGAAAGATGGCGGTAGGCAGAGATGTTATAGTGATATGGCAGGTCTCAGGAATGTTCTCCTATCATATGGTCTTGCGGATATTGGATATGTTGGTCAGCCTTTCACTTGGACTAATGGACACCCCCTTCCCGATACCATCCACGAACGAATTGATCGTGGGGTGGCCAGTGATTCTTGGCTCACAATGTTTCTTGACTACAAACTTATCCATCTCTATAAACACCACTCCGACCATAATCCCATCCTTCTCAAATTTAACTACCAAAATAGAAACCAGACCCATCCAGTCCTCGCCCATTTCGTTTTGAATCCATGTGGACCCGTGATCCTTCATTCTAGGTCGAGGTCATCTCTGCATGCACTTCCCATCCGGATTCATCTGCCTCCCCCTCGCTCCCTGACAAAATCAAACATTGTGGTATCCACTTTTCTTCCTGGCAAAAAAACAAGTTTGGTTCTATTAATAAGCAAATTCGTGATATCACTACTAGACTCCATCGTGCTCAATCCTTCCCCTCACATCTCCAATATCCGACAGAAATAGCAAAACTCCAGCTTGCTCTTGACGAGCTTCTCCGTAGAGAGGAACTCATATGGTCCCAACGGTCCCGTGCAGAATGGTTGTTAAAGGGAGACCGAAACACCTCTTACTTTCATAGCAAGGTTACTTATAGAAGGAAAGTGAACCGCATTAGAGGCCTTATTGATGAGACAGGAATGTATCAAGTTGTTCAAACCAAAACTGAGTCAATTCTTCTACAATACTTTACTTCTATATTTTCGTCTGAAGGATCTCTTTCTCCAAAATCAGTGGTTGCCTCTATCTCCCCATGTGTTACTGAGGCCATGAATGAGCAGCTCCTTCGCCCTTTATGTCGAGAGGAGGTTGAATTTGATTTGAAACAGATGCATGCCACGAAAGCCCCTGGACCTGATGGGATGTCTGCCTTGTTCTACAAACAATATTGGGATGTCGTCGGTAATGAGGTTGTCTATTTTGTCGTTTCATGTCTTGAGGGAAACACTGATTTGGCGATTTTCAATTCTACATTCATTACTCTTGTCCCAAAAATTAATTCTCCTGTCAGGCCAAACCAGTTTTGCCTAATTAGCTTATGTAATGTTATTTATAAACTGGTGTCCAAAGTTCTTTGTAATAGGTTGAAACCAATCCTGCCAAGTATCATCAGTCCTTAACAAAGTGCTTTCTTGCAGGGTAGACAAATCACTGATAATGCTATTTTGGCTTTTGAAATATTTCACAAAATGCATACTAAAACCAAAGGGCATCAGGGCAATTTAGGACTCAAACTAGACATGAGTAAGGCTTATAATAGAGTTGAATGGTGATCCTTTTTACAGCTCATGATGATGCGGATGGGGTTTTCTCCTATATGGGTTAATAAAATCATGTCATGTGTTACTTCTGTCTCATATTCCATTCTTGTCAATGGTTCTCCTTCCCAGCCTTTTCAGCCTACCCGTGGTCTTCGTCAAGAAGATCCTCTATCTCCCTACTTATTCATTCTCTGTGCTGATGCTTTTTCTGCTTTACTAACCCAGGCTGAGAGACACTCTATCATTCACGGTGCAAAAATTTGCCAACAGGCACCTCCTATGAGTCATTTATTTTTTGCAGACGACAGTATTATATTTTGTCGTGCAAATCAAACTGAAGTGGATGTTATTCTATCAATCATTCATCAATACGAACAAGCTTCGGGCCAGCGGATTAATTTTGAGAGATCGGAATTTACCACAAGTCGTAATGATGCAGCAAACAGAATTGATTCTATCCAACAAAGGATGGGTATTAACTCTGTGGACCTGTTTCACACATATCTTGGCTTGCCAGTGATGATTGGTAGATAAGAAATGCCAACACTTGCTACTGTTCGTGATCGTGTGTTCAAAAGATTAAGTGGGTGGAAGGAGAAAGTATTGTCCAAGGCAGGCAAGGAGGTGCTCATGAAATCGGTCATTCAAAGCATTCCATCATATGTTATGAGTTGTTTTCTTCTCCCTGATTCTATTTGTGAGGAGAAAAGGCATTCATTGGATAGCATGGAAAAAATTATGTCTTGCCAAGCAATATGGCGGCAAGGGCTTTCGGGATATCCATTCTTTTAACCTTGCTCTTTTGGCCAAGCAAGCCTGGCGTATACTACATTAGCCTGACTCGCTTTTTGGCAACAGTTCTCAAAGAAAAATATTTTCCTAGGGGTGATTTCATGCATGCACAGTTGGGTTTTAGGCCAAGTTATGTTTGGAGGAGTTTATTACAGGATAGAGATGTTATAACAAAAGGTGGTGGCTGGGTGGTTGGTGATGGCTCCATTATTCGAATGTACCAAGATAAATGGCTCCCTGGTCCTTCCTTTTCGACTGTACTTTCTGCTCCACGGCATGCCAACCCCAATACTAGAGTTAGTGCTTTTGTGGATGCTGATGTCTACTCTTGGAATATTGCTCTTCTTTACCTGCTTCGGATATCCAATGCATCAAATCAATACCTATCAGCTCTACTGCATGCGATGATTTTATTTGTTGGCCACATACTCACAATGGGTTTTATTCTGTTAGGAGTGGCTATCACTTCCTACTGCCAGCTTTGGTTCACGATGAGGCTCAGAGGAAGTGGTGGAAAACTATATGGCAATTGTCTTTGCCTCCAAAGGTCCTCCACTTCCTATGGAGGTTGTCTCGTGATATCTTGCCCACACGAACCCGCCTTTGTGAGAGGCATATGGAAGTCCCTTCAATGTGTGTTTTGTGTGTAGCTCAGCTTAAAACTTGTACGCATCTATTTCGTGAATGTAGTGTTATCCATGAGGTTTGTCGTGGTTCTGGACTATCTTTCCCATCATCCTCCCAGCAGGATGTTTTAGCTTGGATAATGTAGATTTATGAGGCAGTCCCTTCTGATACTTTTGAGGATATTATCATGACTATCTGATCTTCTACCACCAGTTCCTACTGATTCTGTTCCTTTTGATGAGAAGTGGCTTCCTCCCCCTACGAGTGTGATCAAAATCAATTCGGAGGCGGCATGTTCTCCTTTTGCGATCGGCTTGGGGTTTATAGCCCGGGATTGTGCGGGCCCTTTTGTCTTATGTGGACGCACACGGATGGAAGGTATTTTTTCGCCACTGGAGGCGGAAATCCTGGCTGGTTTTGAAGCTTTACGGCATGCTCTGGCATTGGGGTTTTCAGCACTGACATGGGAATCGAATTGCTTGCAGTTGGTGACCTGTATCAACCAGGGCTCTCTACCTTGTCATAGGGCACGTATTTTAGTACTTAATGTACTAAGTGTGTTATCTTCTTTCCCTCTTTGGACTTGTATTCATGCTAGGAGAGTATGTAATGAAGCTGCTCATGTTCTTGCAAAACTTGGTCTAACTGATGTGCTTTGTTTGCGGGACACGGGCATGCCTTCGTCTCTCCATGACATTTTTGTACGTGACAATTCCTTTTAATCATCTATGGCAATATCGTTCTCTCAAAAAAAAAAAAACAAGTTTATTATGGACAATTGTCCAAAAACTTTCCGTAGGAAGAGAGTGTTTCTGAGATTTAGTGCGTATTGTTCAACCCAAATAAAACAGTGTTTCATCGAAATCCAGAAACTTTGTTTTGTTGGCATTCAACAAATTCACACCTCTAGATTTATTTTCTCTCCTAACGGTTGATGTTCTTCACAGAGCATTTTCATGTCCTCCACTTTCACCCGAAAAAACAAAATGCATGATTTACAGTCTAGAATAAGAAATTAATATTTTCCCTATAATTAATCGTGCTACGATTTTTGACAGATACTCGAAATCGTTTTGGATAGCCTTTATCCATGCGATTGCTTACAACTCGAGATGCCAATTCTTGCAGACTAGCTGACATTGAATGACAAATTTCACTGAGGGTAGCTTAAGAAGGAGTTGTATCACTAAGGATCATGCATCCATAAAAAGCAAGAAACTGAAGCAAAATTTTATTTTATATTGTAAGCTTAATTTTATCTTATATTGTAAGCTTATGGTATTTGAGGTGCTAGGCTCTCCCGAAAGTAATATTTTATGCTGTAATACGTACAAATGTTTGCTGTATGAATGGTCAGGCTCGAAATAGATGTTTAACCCGACAAAGCAGAGATGTATGAATGTATCGCGTGCGTGGAAACCTTGAACCCGAAATTAACCAGAGAAGACCGGAAATTTTGTTGCCTTTATGAGGTTAAGTTTTCTACAGCTTGCAAATTTTTGGAAGAACTAACAAAAAACTAGCAAACCAATTCAATTTATTGCAAAAGCAATGCAGTGGGACATTAACAGAGTCATGAGAATGATGCAAGCATAAATAATGACAACAAGCAACTGTCAAATAAGGATCTTTAGCTGAAAGGAAAAAACTATGATAAGGCACAATTTTCTCCTCTTGCGTTATGGCTGCATTAGGAGAGTAGCGGAACTGGTGTTGGCCGGGATTGCCTCAATGGTATTTGGAAGGCAGCTTCAAGAGGAACTCCGTCGGGTATGGTTCCATGTACTAATTTTATCACTTTGGACCTCAAATTGCATGAGTAAACTCGCACGCAATGGCTGTTGGAATATGCCGATGTAGCAAAGTATACGATATCTTCATCAATAACGTCAAGAGATAGAGCATATAGGAATGGAGAGTCAATCGAAAGCTCCTTTTTCAATATGGCATCATCATAAATAATTTCCTTCCAGTAGGCCTCACCCTTGAAGCTCCAATGACCTCTGCGATGCTCCTCCAATTCACTGTTTTTTCTACATATATATCCCTCTTCTTCCTCCTCCTCTTCTTCTTCTTCTTCACTTTTTTCCTCCCCTTCCACACCCCCTTGTTTTTCCTCTTCTTCCCCCCTCTTTACTTCTTCCTCTTCCTCTTCCTCATGGTCATCATCATCAGCTTCTTCCTCTTCCTCTTCCTTTTCGACTTCCTCCTCCTCGTCATCATCATCATCATCGTCGTCGTCCTCCTCCTCCTCCTCCTCCTCTTCTTCTTCTTCTTCTTCTTCTTCTTCTTCTTCCTGAATAGCTATCTCCTTCTCGCATGCTTTACCCTTGACGCTCCAATCTCCACTTTGGTAGTCCTCCAGTTCCCAAACTCTCACAAACCCGTATTACAAACAGCGAACACCATCGGTAAAACAATTAGGGCAGGATACCTGCAACAACCTCAGAGAATCTTGATACACCCCGAATGCTATGTCAGTGACCGGTGACTCCGGATCTCCAGGCATGGTAATTATATGGCACTGTTCTGGCTCCAACAAATTGTAAGCCATGATACTATTTTTATAGATCTGTTTAAAAAGAGTGCCTTTCCAGCAAAAGGTTTCTTGGTAACTATTAGTAAACATGAAGTCGAATATGTGGTTGTAAGGATGCGAGACCTTCAGCTCCCTCCATTGCTTTGTTTCCGAGGAGAATACCTCAGCCTTGAACCAACATGAACATGGATCAATTTTTAAATGGACGCGGACCACTATGCAACTTTTCTCATCACACATCAGACCCACCTCCAAACATCCTGAAAAAGTAATTACGTTGTGGTTTTTTTCAGGGAAAGGTGGGATAGCAACCCATTGTCGTGTTAGTGGATTACAGAGGTAGTAGATTCTATCCTCAAGCTTAGTAGGGTGACATAAGATCAAATCATTGTACGAGGCTACAATCCGAAGGCAATCTGGCTCGAAGCAAGGCAAAAACTTTAAATCCAATCCTGAGGAGGAACGGTCGATGCCGGAAGTTATTACGTGCAGTGGATAGGATTTATTTTCATCAACCGATAAATATGGAAAGGATTCAGACTCTGTCCGGCTATTAACGATAGAGTTGAGGACTAGGGCAAAGGGGACAAAGAGGCGGTCCTTCAGGGACTGAAGAAAAGTAGGGGTGGAGATCAAAGAATGCCAATTCTTGCAGACTAGTTGACATTGAACCGCAAATTTCGTAGAGGGTAGTCTCAGGAGAATTTCCATCAGTAAGGAATCATGAAGATCTTGGATGGGAGATGCTGCTACTGTTGGGTTGCCTCCTACCATTGTGGTTGCGGCTGCAGCAACCTCCATCGGCCACAATCAATAGACGACCTCTATAACGTTTTGTTCTTGTTATGATTAGGAGCTGGGGTTTTAATTGGTTTTATATACATGTCCTACACAGACTAATACTTGGCGGTTTAAGTTTGGTGGAAAAAGACATGAAAGTCAACTAAAGCCAATTTTTGGGTTGAACCGATTGTCATTCTTTTTTAAGTCTTTATAGGATTCGGTATAACCGAGTCCAGTCCAGGGAATTAATGGACTCACCAGGGCAAGGAGCCCAGGAGATGGACGTGATCCAATCCAACTATTAAACCCAACAAAATGAGGCTCAGCTATCTGGAAGAGTACGGTCCAACGATACAATATTTGTCCCTTTTGTGTACCTTGGGCAGCCCGGACGATGACATTGCAATCTGTCCGGGTCCACTTGACACGTGGCATAATATCATTGGTGCCATGTGGAAATTTTGTGGGACCCACAAACTAGAATATTTGAGAAATAAGGTGGGACCCACAATAACATCCATTTGGTGCCAATAGAATTGCGACACATGTCAAGTGGACCCCGATAGATGGCCATGTCATCGCGTGGGCTGCCCGAAGTACATGAAAGGGACAAAAATTGAAACTCGGGGTACAGAAAAATGACATAAAAACTCCAGGGTATACCATCGGGACAAAAGAAAAACTCGAGGCATTAAAAAAGTGCTTAATCCTTCTAACATTATGCCTTTTCTTTTTTGGTACCGTTTAACATTATGCCATCCGAGTACCAGGATGTGATTATCATTAAGGTAGATTCTAAGAATTAAAGGCTTATTTACTGTAAAGATTTTCTATGTATTCATGTCTACCTCCCCTTGCCTCGTTGCCTTGGCATTTGTGGGTTTGGTCAATTTTTATTATGTGGGTTTGAAAATCTGCAGACATGGAGGTTGCCGCAAGAATATGAAAAAAGTAAAACTTGAAGAAAGAAATAGTAAAAGGGTAAATTGTAGAAAGCCGAGAGAAGTTAAATTTTTTCTTCCCTCTTTGATGAAAAAATAAGTTTTTTTTTTAAACGGTAAAATAAGTTGAAGAAAAGGAAAGAACAAAACTGACGAGAAGAAGGGGGAAATGGAGAAGGGGGCTATGTTGAACAAAGTTCCGCTACCACAACGTGAACAATGCTCCGCTACAGGATTGTTGAACTATGCGCAGCACAAAGCATTAACCTTTCACACAACCAACCTCGTTGCACAGACAGACTGTACTAATACTAAGTAAGACTAACTTGCACAAGCAGGTCGTGTGGAACCCGAGTTAGAAAAGATAGAAAAACTCACAAAGAGTAGTAATAAGACAACAAATAAAAAAGAGAGAATACACTCTTAGAATACTCAGAGAGAAATGCTAGAAAGTTCTAATGCTTGGGATGCTTTTCCATTAGAAAGTAGGACCTTTATATAGGCTACAAAATTAACTACTAACCTAGAAATTAAGAAACTAACAATCTCCGTCAAACTTTGAAAAATAGATAAAGCTAACTAATATCTAATCTAGATATTTTAAATAATAACAACCTAAGACCAAATCTAGATAATAACAACCTAGATTTAATTTAGTGGTGTTGATCTTTAACAATCCCCCTCAACACCAACTCCCGCTCTTTGTACCATACCGAGTTGATGACAAAAGCGTTCAAACTTGTTTCCACTCAAGCCTTTTGTGAACACATCTGCGACTTGATCTTCAGTCTTCACCTGCCTCAGCTCCACTTCTTCTTCAAGAACTTTTTCCCTGATAAAGTGATAATGAACCTCCACGTGTTTAGTCCTCGCATGAAACACGAGATTCTCAGCCAAACGTATTGCTGATTGATTATCACAACAGAAAGGAATTGCATAATCAGTTGACTGATCTAAATCCTTCAGCAACTACACAAGCCAAGTGCTCTCTTGAGCTCCCACTGCTATAGCTCGATACTCTGCTTCTGTTGTGGACAAAGACACCGTTGGCTGTCTTTTACTACACCTGGAAACTGCTCCAGATCCGAGTTTAAAAACATACCTAGTAGTTGAACATCGGGTATCATGATCACCTGTATAGTCAGCATCACAGTAGCCAACTAATCTGCAGTCTTCACCTCTCTTGTACAGAATTCCGTTGTCAAGTGTACCCTTGATATATCTGAAGATTCTTCTAACTGCTTCCAAATGAAGCTTCTTTGGGTTTTGCATATACCGACTCATCCCACCAACCGCATAGGAGATGTCTGGTTTTGTTTGAGCCAGATATATCAAACTACCCACCAATTGACGATACATCGTTGCATCTTCCAAATCTCTTCCTTCATGAGCACATAACTTGGCGTTTGGCTCCACAGGTGTCGATATTGGTTTGCAATCGTGCATTCCAAATTTCTTCAGCAAATCTTTTCAATATTTCTGCTGATGAAGAAAGATACTTTCTTGTGTACGGTCAATTTCAAGACCAAGAAAGTGCTTAAGCTGTCCAAGCTCTTTCATCTAGAAGCGTACTGACAAATTTTGCTTTGTCTGGAAAATTTCCTCTTCACTATCTCCTGTGAGGATTAAGTCATCCACATAGACCAGCACTATAACAAACTTTCCTCCACTAGCTTAAACAAACAAGCTAGAGTCTGCAGTTGTCACAATATAACCACCCTGGACTAAAAACTCAGCAATTTTGCCATACCAGGCCGTTGGTGCTTGTTTTAGTCCATAGAGGGCCTTCTGGAGTTTACATACATACTCGGGATGATCTTGACTTTCGAAACCCTTTGGCTGATCCATGTAGATCTCTCGTTCTAGCTCCCCATGCAAAAATGCATTCTTCACGTCCATCTGCCATAGGTTCCAGTTCTTGCTAGCTGCAAATGCCAGTAGAACTCGCACAGTTGTAAGCTTTGCGACTGGACTGAATGTTTCATCATAGTCTAATCCATACTGTTTTCGCTCAAAAAAAAAAAAAAAATAATCCATACTGTTGAGAGAATCCTCGAGCTACCAAACGAGCCTTGTACCTCTCAATCGATCCATCTGTGCGACGCTTTATCTTGTAAACCCATTTGCAAGAAATAGGCTTTACTCCTCCTGGCAGTGGCATAAGCTCCCAAGTCTGATTATGATCCAATGCTACAAGCTCCTCTTCCATAGCTTTAATCCATCTTGAGCTCAAAGATGCTTCTTCAAAACTCTCAGGTTCTTTCACATCTTCTACAACAGCAGCATCGGCATACTTGGGATTCGACTTCTTAGGTCTTACCGATCTTCTTGGCTGAGCTGGCTGTCCAGCCCTAACCAACTCGTCTTCTTCATTTGACTCGCTATCTCCACTTGGCTCATCTTCTTCAAGCTCAACTGCACTCAGCTCGCCTTTTCCACTCGGCTCGCTATCTCCACTTGCTTCAGCTTCTTCATGCGGCCTAACTTCTTCATTTGGCCTTTGGTGCACACCTGTTTGCCAAGGACTTTGAGCTACTGCTACACCATGTCCACCATCTTCTAAAACTTCAGCTTCTCCTAAACTTAGCTGAACTTGAGAAGACTCCACTGTCTCTTTCAGATTATCTGAATCTGGCAGTGCTTGCTTGTCTGAGGACCACCAAGCAGACGCTTCATCGAATTCTGACAAATCTTGCTGTATGACTTTGTCACCTGTCATATGGTTTGAACAACCTGAACCAACAATCCAGTCGTTCGCATAATTGATTTGATTATGTGTTGTTGCCGTAAATGTAAAATCTTCATCTTCTGCAGCAAACAATGCTTCAACATCCCATTCTTCTTCATCTTTGAATGTGGCAGCATTGCTCTCCATTGCTTTCTTCTTAGACCAACAGTCTTTCGCCATGTGTCCCTTCTTGTTACAGTTGTAACACTTTCCTTCGAACCTCCTTCCACTGGAATAGTTCTTTGAGCCTCCTTCACAAGTGCTCGTCTCACCATGATGACTTTTATCACCATTCGTCTTGGATCCACCACCTTCATGCTGCTTGGAATTCCACTTGCTCTTCTTTGCATAGAGTGCCTCTTCTTCATTCTTCAACGAGACTCCTCCCATTTGCTTAGCTAAGTCTTCTTGACCGGCTAGCAAATTCTCAAACTCCTCAAGTGATGGCTGTTTTGGCCAACCTTGGACAGCAGCAATAAAGCTTCTAAATTCCGGCCTTAAACCATGGATAAGAATTCTCTTCATCCTGCAATCGCCGATAGACGCTTCTGGATCCAACTCCGAAATCTCACGGCACAAGAACTTTACTTTGTGAAAGTATTGTGCTATTGTCATGTTGCCTTGCGTCACCGACAACAACTCGTTCTCTAAAAGTTAAAGCTTCGTATCATTCTTTTTAGAGAATCGAGTGACAAGTGTATCCCAAGCTTCTTTCGGAGTTTCAGCTTTCTGTATGCATTGCAGCATTTCCTTTCCTACTATTGTCTTCAAAGAGAACATTGCCTTGCCCACTTTAATCTTCCACTTCCGCAACTCTCCGTTTGCATCTGCAGGTTGTGCTACCTCGGTACCATTGACCACTTCCCATAGATCTTGTCCTTGTAAGTAGGACATCATGCAGGTTGACCACGTACTATAGTTGTTGTTGTTGAGCTTCTCCATTGCGCCGATAACTTGAAGGTCGGTCATTGTATCGACAAAAGATTCTCACAAAACACCTCTACGTGACTTCCCGAAGAAGGACCTGCTCCGCTACCAGATTGTTGAACAAAGTTCCGCTACCACATCGTGAACAATGCTCCGCTATAGGATTGTTGAACTATGCGTAGCACAAAGCACTAACCTTCAACACAACCAACCTCGTTGCACAGACAGACTGTACTGATACTAAGTAAGACTAACTTGCACAAGCAGGTCGTGTAGAACCCGAGTTAGGAAAGATAGAAAAACTCACAAAGAGTAGTAATAAGACAACAAATAAAAAAGAGAGAATACACTCTTAGAATACTCAGAGAGAAATGCTAGAAAGCTCTAATGCTTGGGATGCTTTTCCAATAGAAAGTAGGACCTTTATATAGGCTACAAAATTAACAACTAACCTAGAAATTAGGAAACTAACAATCTCCTTCAAACTTTGAAAAATAGATAAAGCTAACTAATATCTAATCTAGATATTTTAAATAATAACAACCTAAGACCAAATCTAGGTAATAACAACCTAGATTTAATTTAGTGGTGTTGATCTTTAACAGGCTACACCTATGGGAAATGGATATCTGCCGATCTCTTGATGAAAAGATGCAGAAAGTGACTTTCAACTCGAGGAGAGACGACCATTGGATTTGGAGTTCTTCAAACAAACAAACTTACTCAGTCGCAGATGGGAAAGAATTCATTATCAAGGCCACCGCACAGCCAACCAAACCCCCAAATGTCTGGCTAAACCTATGCCCACCAAAAATCGAATGCTTCCTTTGGTTATCTCTTAATGGAGGTGTGGCAGTCAGAGCAAATCTAGCCAGACGCGGTATTCTACCCCCTGATCAGGCTCTCTGGGTTTTATGCTCCCAAGAGTTAGAGACTGTTTCTCACTTATTCCTGCACTGCACGCACTGGTGGAAATTGTGGAATAAACTCTGCAAATGGTGGGGGATCTCTTGGACAGCCCCATCGTCACTAGCTCAGTGGACTCTTCAATGGCCCTGGTTGGAATCTTCCTCCTCAAGGAGAGCTGCTTGGACAATGCTTGGTCATTCTCTGATACGGTCCCTTTGGACAGTAAGGAACAAGTTGTGTTTCAACAATGAAGCGATAAAATAGGACTGTCTGTTGGATGCCACAGTGACTCGTGTCTTCTGGTGGATTAAGTCCTTGCAACCTGACTTCCCATACTCACATTTTAGTATCCTAGCCTCAGTGGAACCCCTAAAACAGTGGAAGGGCGTTAACAGATGTTTTGATCTTTGACTGTTTCATCTAACGATTAGCTTTTTTCTATTCTGGTAATCAGTGTTGTTTATCTGTGTTACATATAGGTTTCAAGTCATTGGCCCAATGACTTCTTATCTCTCTGTTCTATGTTACTGATGTGAAGTGATTGAATAAAGCCTCGATTAGCATAAAAAAAAAAAGACGGGATGAAGTAGCAATTTCCTTCTCAAGTGTTGTTTGAGTAACTTTTATTATATATACAGATATAAACCATATAGAGACGGATGTTGTGGACAACTTGACAGGAGACAACCTGTTGGCCACTAAATTCCAAATGAGATAGAGCTGAAAGAGCCCAATCGGGAAAAATGCAGCGTACCCTTTGCTCTCCCATCTCCCCTGGCCTACCATCAATACGACACCACCACCACAATCCCACCCAAACATCTTCACTATTCCATCATCATCCATGTTCTTGCATGCACAACCCCAAATAATTGCTTCATCAACATCATCATCTTTTGTTGCCCCACCACCACCAGCACAACCACACCCCAATATCCTCACTGCTCCAACATCATCCATGTTCACAGGGGGCGGATCCAGGATTTACGAGTAAGGGGAGCCAAGTTTATATGCAATTTTTTTCGGATACTAATCGAGTGTATATACAAAAAAAATATATATTATAATTTTTAAAAATGTAATAAAATATAATTTTAGAATTTACTTAAATAAATAAATTATGATATAAAATTCTAGAATTAGAATTAAAAAATTATATTCTAAATCATACTTGTAAAGGTCAATCATTAATTTTTAGCCATGAATTTTTAATTGATATTGCACAAATGTATGAAATAATTGAATCGTGGGCAAAAAAATATTTCTGAAATTAAATTTAAAGTTATTAAAATATTTCACAAAAATAACAATAATATTGTAATATGTTTTCAACCATAATTTAATTAGATAATTAGTTTTTAATTTAAATTTTCAATAAAAAATATGATGATCTGACAAAAAGTGTTATACAAAATCTATTACAAAGTTATTAACATTATTTCTCAAGACTTGATCCCTATTTATAGAGATATTGTATTATCTAGTGGTTAAATAAATTTTAAAAAGTGAACAAAATAAAATAGGTAAGTTATGCATATAAAATAATGGTAAGTCATCAATTATTTCAAAATGCTCACGGTAATCTTGGGATACTCAAATAGTTAGTTGGAACAATTGGTTCAGATTTTAAATCTAATCTAAGGCGTGTTAGTGTGTGGTTCCTCTACTAATTGTGGGGGATCACCACTTGCATTAATGAAAACCAACCCCACTAAGCTAATGGAGCACTAATTGCTATTAGTGGAGCAGTTAGTGGAGCTTTGCAAGTTGGTCCCTATAGTTGTAAAATCTTGCAAATTGGTCCCTGACGAGATGCCTATAAATAGGCTTCTCATTTGCTCTTCAAAGCATCCCATTCATTCACATCAAGAGTGAATAAGAGAAGAGAGTGAGAGATAGAGAGAGTGTTGGAAGGAGGGAAGAAATTTAGGAGAAAATATTCCTTAA